>CM053501.1:56733323-56756063 GCA_028627145.1 Eidolon dupreanum | reverse complement strand
GCATGCGATTCTTGAAGGTGAACCTTAGGATACTGCTGTAAAGAAGAAATTGCTTAAAAGCCAATGACTCAATGCTGAAATATTGAAAATAAGAGTTTATGAAATGTGTTTTGAAAACACCTGTTTGAAGATAGGGGAAGAGGAATAAGGTGGAAGTCACTGGAAAATCACATAGTAGTCACCAGGGAATAACATGGAGGTCAGGTGAATACCTAGAGGCATTCACATGGGGATCAAAGAAGACTGCAGGAATCTGGTCTCTACCGGGTGATTAGTTTTATTGCTGTGACTATATGTATTCATCTTACCTTTTACTACTACTATATATCTCTATGTTTATGCTATAATTTTTACATTAAACATGTTTTGTATTTAATCAGTATTATATGTTTTGTAAATATATGAATAAGATTAAATTAAGATTCATTTCCTGTCTACATTTAAAATATAATATACATCATATGCTTCCAACATATAGTTACAGGAAAAACATTAACACATATTGTTTAATATACAATGTCAAATAATCTGTGCCTCGGCTCCTAACAGTGGCCAAATATCTCAATAAATAAATATTTTCTTTTGATATGCACTCTACTTCATATAGTACAACTGTTGACCCAGGTGAGAAGGAAATTATTTTCTGTTCTTGGTCAGTAATTTTATCACTTATTACACTAACTATATCATTCTCTAGTCTAGATGCATCAAGTATAGTTTTGAAAAAGAATGTTTACTATCATATATTCCACACATATATAATTGCAATATTCAGTCACCCAAAGTTCTAACCTCTCTAAATACTTACCAATTTTTTAAATTTTTAAAAACCATTTAATCTTAGTATGCAGTATATTTTGTTTTAATCTTCTCACTCTTTCTTTTGCATTCTCTCAGCTTTTAGTCTTTTTTTAACTGTGTTTTTAATCTTATCAAATTTTCCAAGGCCCAAGTTCTGAGAGGTCTATTCTAAAGAGTGAGCATATCTAATTTAGGTATCTCTTGTACTGCACAATCTGTGCTAGTACTGGTTTTGTTTCCTTAATACAAAACATAACTATATTAAGTTTCTCTTTCCATATCATGACTTTTTGTTTAGGAAAACATGTTCTTATTATCAATACATTTTTCCCAGTGTGTCTACTTCACCTTTTCCTCTCCTCTTTATTTTCTCCATAATAAGAAACTGATCCCATCAGGATTTGCATGAGATATGCCTGAAACTACGGGCAGGAACTGAATCCCTCCATTAAGGTTGTTTTCCTTGATAATATAAGCCCAGAGCTGCTAGTGCTCCTGACAGAGACAGTGG
The DNA here is from genome assembly GCA_028627145.1 of Eidolon dupreanum. Taxonomy (NCBI): domain Eukaryota; kingdom Metazoa; phylum Chordata; class Mammalia; order Chiroptera; family Pteropodidae; genus Eidolon; species Eidolon dupreanum. Next base: position 56,754,751 of record CM053501.1, on the reverse strand, counting down.
CTGCATCAGAATGAAATTATGAAATTCAGTTTATTTCCACACAAAAATGTCCAGATTTTTTAAATTCAGTATTTAAAAAAGGAGAATGCACTCTGAGTCTTGATGTCATTCTCTAGTTTCTTCTTGCAGAAGAACTTGTGAAAATGTTAATCATTGTGGTGATGGGACATTTTTGTATTGATCTTGCCTTGTCTTTAGTGAATTATTGTTCAAATTTTACCTGATTTTGTGAGAATTAGAAATTCTCTGAGAAAGCCATCCAATGATTATTTCAGAGTTATTATAAGAGATTTAATTTTGTTTCCTTACTCGTTTAGATGGCTGTCTTGAGCATGGATATGTATTAGTTCCTACAATGGTTGTGTAAAGTGACAGCATTGTTTTTATAAACTAAGGTCATTTAGCTATGTCTTCACTTTTGGAGTTCAAGATTTTCTGCTTAGCCTCCTGAGTTATTTATAAGTTACTGTATTGTCCTGAATTTTAGAAAGATGAGCAACATATCAAAGACCTTTGGCAGAGAAGTCTCTTTCTCCTTGGAGTAACACACCTTTATTTCCTCCTCCCTATTATAGTAGTACTGGGAAAAATACTAAATAATACAATTAAACAATTCTTTTGGAAAATTTAGCTCTGAATTTGCTCTGGGACAAATTTGCTAATCCGTTTGTGCCAAATGCCATATGTGTCACGTTATGTAGAATATTCATTAATCTAGTCTAATTGAATTGCCCTCACCTTGGATCCTTCAATTCACTGACTTGGGCAAAGTTTCATTTAGTTCATGTATAAAGATATAATTAATTATCCAAGAAGGAATAAAGCCCTACTGAATACTGACTTACTAAATGTGCTTGATGGAAATGGTAAGTCCTTGTTTATTTTGACATAGGTTGGCCCTTTTAGAGCAGCAGCAAATTTGGGGGGAGGGAGATGAAAGGGGTCAAAATGCTACAGAATCAGAAAACGTCTGGAGTGGTTCCTAATTATTAATTTACCCTGGAGTTAATCAGATATAGTTGAAATAGCAAATGAGAAAGGTGGGTATTATTTTGCAATACTCAGCATAGAGACAAATAAAAAATCGATTTAAAAACATAAGGTCATGAAAGTGCATATAATGGATAGAGATGTTGCTGAGAGAAGAAGACAGCGAGTTGTTTTCAGAAGAGTTGAATAGAGCAGACTCTCTAAATCCGTCTATTGTGTAAACTCTGTCCTTAGTAAGGCCAGAGATATTCAAGCTTCTTCTGCTAGGTCTCTACTTTGTCATTCCACAGGTAATGTGGAATATTGATGCAGAATAATAAGTCCCAATCTAATAAATCCCAGAGCTTACTTCTCTGAATATGCTACTTTCATGTATACTGCTTTTCTTTTCCACTTATTAATATTATTTTTTAATTTTATTTTATTATTAGTTTCAAATATACAGTACATTGGTTAGATATTTATATAGTTTATAAAACAATCCTCCCTAATTGCTCTCTCCTCTGGCTCCCCACCTAGCCATTACATTAAGGCTAACTGCATTTGCTATCCCATGCTCCCCATCGCTGTGGCCATCTATCAACTACTAATTTGTACTTCTTTAACCCTTCACCTCATTCTCCCAGCCCCTCAACCTCCTTCCCCTCTGGGGGGGATTTGTCCTCTATATTTGAGTCGCCAGATTTGTCCTCTATATTTGAGTCTGTTTTTGATTAGTTTTTTCTTTTTGTCCCTTAGATTCCTCATTATAAGTGATATCATGGTATTTAACTTTCTCTCTCTGACTTATTTCATTCAGCATAATAACCTCTATATCCATCCATGTCATTGCAAATGGTAGGATTTCATTTTTTAATGGCTGAGTAATATTCCATTGTATATATGAACCATAATTTCTTTATCCAATTGTCTGCTGATAGGCACTTAGGTTGCTAGCATATCTTGGCTATTATAAATTAAGCTGCCATGAACATAGGGGTGCATATATCTTTACAAATTATTGTTTTGGTTTTCTTTGGATAAATACCCAGAAGTGTAATTGCTGGGTCAAAGGTATATCCATTTTTAATTTTTTGAGAAACCTCCAGACTGTTTTCCACAGTGGCTGTACCAATTTGCATTTTTACCAACAGTGTACTAGAGTTCACTTTTCTCCACATCCTAGCCAACACTTGCTGTTCTTTGATTTACTGATGATAGCCATACTGAGAGGTATGAGGTGATATCTTATTGTGGTTTTAATTTGCATTTCTCTAGTGACCTTGAGCATCTTTTCATATGTTTATTGGCCATCAGTATTTCCTCTTTGGAGAAATATCTGTCCAGGTCTTCTGCACATTTTTTAATTGGATTATTTGTTTTTCTGATGTTGAGTTTATTAATATTAATTTTTAATAAATCTTTTCAACATGCTGTTACTTTATCCTTCTTTCAAACTTCTCTTTTCAGTTTCAGGTATGTTTCATTAAAATATTATTCCAGGATTTATATAATTTATCACATGACAAAAACAAAATATTGGAACTGAAAGAGACCTTAATCATGTAATTACCTGATTTTTTTCATTCTTTTATGGAGATACAATTTACATACCATAAAATCTACCATTTTGGAGTGTAAAACTCAGTGATGTTTAGAATATTCACAAAGTGTATAATCATCACCATGGTCTAATTCCAGAACATTTTCTTAATCATAAAAATAAACACTATACCCATTAACACACTGTTGGTTTTGATTTCAGGAAAATATTGACTTCATAGAATGAATTTTAAAACATTCTCTGCCTTTTCAATTAATTTTTTGGGGAAGAATGTTTGTGGAAGGTTGTTTTTAATTGTTTTATAGAATTCCGGTGAAGTCATTTTATCCTGAGCCTTCCTTTGGGATTTTTGATTACCAAATCAATCTTTTTGCTTGCTATAGGTCTATTTAATGTTTCTATTTCTTTTTGAGTCTGTTTAATAGCATTCATCTTTCTCAGAATTTGTCCACTTTCCTGATTATGTGCACAGATATATTTATTCTGAGGCACAAGGCCTCAGAATCTGTCAGAATTTTTCAAAGCTTCTAAGGCCATGTTATTCCTCAGCTTATTTTCTCAGCTATTCCATCATCTAGGATGTTAAAATATTTGACGTATATGGTGCAACTCTCCTTATAAGTTTTTATTACTTGATCAAATAGAGATAGGCCTTTAGTTTGGGGGTCTTCAGGGAACCAAAGGGAAGTCAAATAATAAATATTCATTGAGAATGAAGTTCTGATACAGCTTCTATCCCATTCTGCTCCCTCTAGTAGGCTGCTATTTTTCAAGGCTTGCTGTTCTTTCTGAAACTCAATCACTTTTCTTGCCTAAATGACCTTTGGTTGCTGCAAGTCTTTGGTTAATTTCCAGAGTTCTAAACATTTTGATTCTGATAATTTCTCCCTTCCCCACCCCATTTTCCTTTCTCTGCCATTTTCACTGAAATTACCCTATTAACTTCATTTTTGAATTGAGATCTCAGGGACAATGGACCTAAATAAGTCGTCCAAAAAGTAGGTAACTAGTGCTATGTACACAAGACCTATCCATAAAATGTGTATATTATACAGAATTCTAAAATCATGTTCCAATTGCCCATAATGATTAAGAAGCTTTTTTATACATATAAACATATTATTCAAATTGTATAGCTTTGTTACAACAAGGAAGAAAACCCATGCTTTTAAACCATACCAACTTGATTATGTTTTCTCAAAAAGTCAGTAAGTTTGATGAATTGTGGCAATAGGGATTTGAATAGTAGGTGTTTGTTCAGCTTTCATTTGAGAACTACTCCTATGGAATAAAGGGTAAAATGTACATTTTTTTTCTATTTTTTTTTATTTCCCTGAAGTGATATACAGACTATTTTCTGAATTGTTAGGTCTTTCCATTAAGTGTGATATCTCATAAAAGTGCCTGGCTTCCATTTTCTGAAAGAGGGGGTTGGAGTAGAATAGATGTTGACCTAATTTCACTCCTCTTTGATCATACTGAAGTGGCAAGCATTCTTTAATGCACAATAGGAGGGCATATGTGATGATTGAGATGGTACTGACGAGTAGGAAACATTCAGTTTGTGAGCTCTCTATTAAGAAAGACCTTTACAAAAGGCAGAAAAAATTAATAGAGAATAATCCCTGTTTTCCAAAGCTTTAGACAATTCTAGATGGGTAAACTCTTTTCTATCATTTATTAACATAAACAAAAGGCCACAGAATATTCCTATCTATCAGTAGAAACTATGATTGCCTAGTTAATACATTTAAAAAGTAAAATAATTATAAAAAATAAATTTCATAGTCATAGCATTTTGCAGAGTATAAAATATTCTTCCTGCATTCACTTAATTGAAAACGTTTATTAGAATTTGCATATTTAAGCATATACATCTAATGTGCTAGTGCTATCAATTCACACAAACTCTCTTGTCCTTGTTCTCTCTTTTCAATTTTCCACACAATTTTTTGAACCTTTTATTTGCTCCAAATATTGTGAATAAAAGATGAATAGCTATGCACTTTGGATTCAAGGAATTTACACTGTAGCCTGGTAGATATCAATAATAAAATTATTATTAATTTTGAATCCTTCCTTTATCTTTCAGGCTTCTATTTCTTTCATTAGGAATGTATATAAACTCAAGTGTGTGTGTGTGTGTGTGTGTGTGTGTGTGTGTGTGTGTGTGTGTATACGTACACACACACACAGAGATATTTCTCATTAACCCCTTCCTTTAAATATATATAACCTCTCTAACTATCAGTGTCCCCTACCAGAGCACCAAAGTGGTGTATTTGTTACAAATGATGAACCTACATCAACATATCATTATCATCCCAAATCCATAATTTACATTAAGGTCCACTCTTTGTGTTGTACATTTTAGGAGTTTGGACAAATGTATAATGACATGTCTCCACCATTATAATATCACACATAATATTTTCATTGCCCTAAAAATCCTGCATTCCACCTATTCATCACTCCACCTTCTCTAACTTCCAGTAACCACTGATCTTTATACTGTCTTCACAATTTTTCCTTTTCCAGATGTCATATAGTTGTAAAAATATAGTATATAGCATTTTCAGACAGGCTTCTTTCACTTAACTAAGATGTCATGTCTTTTCATGGCTTGACATTCATTTCTTTTTAGCTCTGAATAATATTCTATTGCTAGATTTACCACAGTTTACTTATTCATTCACCATTCATCTCCCCAGAAAGTTCCTATGCACAGTCAGTCATGACTCACTGTCACTAATATAATCAATCTCTCTCTCTGCATATATATGTATGTGTATATATTTATATTATATATTATAAAAAAGTTCTAGAATAGGCAAAACAAAATTTTAATGACAGAACTATATATAAATATATACATGTGTATACATATTTGTGGTGTCATTATAGATTAGTTTTGCCTGTTCTAGAGTTTGATATAAATCAAATGACATTTGTATTTTTATAGCACTCTGACTGAAAAAAAATATATGAAATACACATATAAGTTAATTAAAGTGGGTATGGTTCTGTCACTCAGAAAGTCACATTTGATCTTAAAACATAAATCAATGAACTGAGCACAGCAAAAAATTAGAAAAGTATATGTAAATGAAAAGATCAAAAAGTTAAAACTAAAAATAATTTGGCTGAATATCACACAGACCAAACAATGAGGTGAGTTGTACTAGGCTTTGATATGATGCCCTAAATTCAGGTTGAAAAAAAATGCGGCAGTGTCTGGGGGAGTCTCAGCAGTCAGGTACATATATTTTAAATATAAATCCACCTTAGAGGGAAGAACTGTAATGTTACATAGGTACAGATATAGCAAGGGGTAAATATTTGGACCAAAAGGTCAATCTTCCATATATTCCTAATCCATGGAACAGAGAATTAAATACTAAATCAATATTAAATAAATGGAAAAAAAGAAAGATATATATGGAAACATGTACATAAAAAGAGTGAGCCAAGGATTTTATATCCATCTCTCTTTCAACTATAAAGATGATAGCTTTGAAAACATAAAAGCATCTAATATATTGTTCTTGAAGTAACTAGCGTAGGCTAAGCCCCCACCAATAAAACTATTATCAAGAAAAAAACAGAGGTGGGACTAAAGGAGTATAGAACAAAGTATTAATGTATAAGTGCTTGTAATATAGAAATAAAACAAACAAAATAAAATAGGAGAGGGGGAATTAGGTTAGGAAGTAGAATTAGCATAGTATTTGCAATGGGAAAACAAGGTAGCATTGAAGGCAACATATCAAGCAACAAAGTATAAATACATAAAAGAGCACATAGGTAAACACTGAGAAATATAATCTTATTGACTAACATGGGGAGATGGAGAAGAGGAAAGGGGTAGCCTAGAAAAGAATATGATAGGAGAGATGTTAAGAAAGAGGATAAAAGATAAATATAAAGATAATTAAAAAGATAAGCACTAAAACAAAAAGGTAAACATTTTAAGCATTAGAAAAACTACAGTTATAAAATAGCAAAAAGATGATACCTTTTTCAAGAAATTTTAAAATATTTACATACAAAGTAGAAATGATACCATATTAAATGCTAGAGCTAAGTCTATGCTAGGCTGAATAAAATTCAATCTCTCAATGATTTCTTCTTTGATCTGTGATTTTTTGGGGGCTTGTTCAATATATGTTCTCCTCAAAAAACATATAGGAGTAACAAAAGTGCTAAGGCAATATAGTCAATGGAGAAATAAATTCAGTTTGGTTTGGAGCAAATTTCACAGAGAAGGTAACATTATTTGCGCCCCGGAATACAGTTAAGATTTTTTGAGATGCAGAGATGGACAGAAAAAAGAAATCTGGAAGAAATAAAATGAAGAAAAAAAGAATAAATTGGATAGGAAAGAAAAAAAAATTACACTGGGTAGGTAACAATATTTTTACTTTGCAGTTGTGGTATGTGATAATAAACTAAGAAGGAAGAACCTATAATACTAAACTAAAACACAATACAAAAAAAAAAAAACACGCAGAAACAAGAGCATTTGACAAATTCAAATAAATCAAATGCACATATTCAAATTTGTGTTTTAAAAAATGTGTCCTGTCAGGATATTAGCAATCATTCACTGAGTTCTTCATATGGCTACTATAGTTTATGAGGATTTTTCATATGCATTAATATTTTCAGTTAAGAAAATCAAAAGAAAAGAGATCTCAAATAATTTGCTTAAATTCAAGCAACTAGTAAATGATGCAGCCATGATTTAAATCAGAATACATTTCCAAAGTTTGAGTTCGTGACTACTAAGTTATATAGCCTCCAGGTGTCTGAGACGGTGGATTTTAAGATACTGTGGGAAAACACTGGAGGCTTCAAGGTCAGTTTAGGAGCCAATTTCGGAGTTCAGTCAAGAGAAATTAATATTTGAAACAGGCTAAAGGTCTTGCGATTATAAAAGAAGAAATATGTCTAATACGGAAATGAAGGAGCAGGACTTGGTGATGGCAAGAAATGTGGAGTGAGAAGAGACTTAAGAATTTGTATTACACAATACAAAATGCCGCAAAGAATTTGGTATAATAGTGTATAAAAAAGCCAGTGAGTGTGTGATATACTTGCTATTTGCTATTGTATTTTTCAGTAGACCACATCAAAATTAGATTGTTAGAGACTGAAATAAGGTAAAGAAATAGTGGCAACAAAATGACTTATTTTTCAAATTACTGGGCAGTGTTAGAAAGACAGATAAAATAATAATGTTAAGCAATAAAAATAATAATTTCAGGTAGAAAAGTTGTATATGTGAGGTTAGTGGTTATCAAATTTTCATCCAATGGAACAGGTGTTACCTTTCATAGGAAGCATATCCCAAAACTTAAAACTAATAATAGGGTTAGTATTAAATTTCATCATTAAGCAAGTCATGGTTTTGGTCATTAATGTTGATAATTTTAATTTTTTAATGAAATGTTTTTAAAATTCTTGGTACATGTTATCACTCGTTTGCAAGAAACTGTTGACAATTTAAAACAAAAAATTTAAAAGTAAATGCTCAAACTGAGGTCAAGATAGCAAGCTAGGTAAAAGCAGGGTTCACCTTTTCCCATGACCACATTGAAATTATGATCAAACTATAAAACAATCAACTTGAAGAACCACCCAAAGTCTAGCTGATCATAACACATACATCTGAGGATATAAAGAAGAAGCCACATAAAGACTGGTATGAGCGGCAGAGATGTGAACTGGGCTGGTCCTGTATCCACACATGGCAGTAGAGCACCAGGAGGGAGAATGCAGCTGCAGAGGTCCCCCTGGAGGAATGAAGGGCCCTAGTCCCACAAAGGATCTCCCCAGCCCAAGTTTCCAGTCTTGGGAAGAGGAGTTCTTACAAAATCTGACTGTAAAAATCAGTGGGAATCTGGACATCTGGGTGAGATGGAAGGAACCTTAAAGACCACAAGTCCCCCTTAAAGGTCCCGCGCGCTGACTCACTCTCTAGCAGACACTCACCTTGGGCTCTTGCAGAGGGTCAGCAGCTCAGCAGATACACGAGACATATAGAAAAAAACTGAGCTATGTGGCACTCAGTCAAATGGTGGAGGGACTGCCACCATCGTTCCTTTGTAAGGATCAGCTCCATGGCAGTCTACAGGTGGGTGCCATCTTGCCTACATTGAACCCTTCCCGTACACAGCCAATTGTGAAGTTACATTGGCTTGGTGAGATCTGCCCGCTATACCCTGTGTTGCTCTGGAACCTCACCCCGCCCAGCCCACAAATTGCCCCTAGCGGGCCTATTGTTGGGCAGCTGGCCCCACCCTGGGCTGTGCTCTAGGCTGCTTTCTCTGGACTGCACATTAATCACAGGCAACTGTCCTTGGCTCTCGTGGTCTTCACATTTCATAAAAGACTTTTGGTGGCGGCCACTGGTGCCAGCCTGATCTTTTGAGCAGATTGTAGGGCTCCACTATCCTGAGGAAAACAGAAGCTGGCTATGCTATAATCTGAGACTTGCAAGAGGCCACAAGCTCAGCAGTGTCAACAATATTGAATCTGCATTGGCCTGACATGATTGACTCACTCCATCCAGTGTCTCTCAAAGAACTCACACCACCCAACCCACAATTACTGTGGCAAGCCCATTACCAGGTAGCCGGATGCACCCTCTGCTTTCCCTGGGCCACAAATTCGACAGTAAGAAACAACCCTCAGTTCACGTAGCCTGTGTGCACCCAGCACATGGTCTGTGCATCCCAGAAATGACTTCCCAAATGGAAGTCACAAGCCCTGCCCTGAGATACAGTATTTCTTGACAGGTCTTGAACAGGTCTTGAACATTCTGTGGCTCAATGTGGGCAACAGCTAAACTTGAGGTAATCTGTGACTTTTACAGGAAGCCACAGATTGAGCACTGGCACAAAACCTGAATCAGCACCGGCCAGGTTAAATCAGCTTGTTTTACCTTGATGACTCCCTGGGTCCCTGCCTCATCCAACTTACATACCACTCAAAGGCTCTTCCAGCTCTTACAGGCAACTGGCAGAAAGCCTCAGACCTTGAGGTGCACTGGTCCTGTTGCTAAGTTGCTCCAGGCCTGGTACCAGGGATAACTGAACCTCAGCTCATAGCATGGTCTCTTCTACCTGCCTCCAAATCCAGCATAGGTAGCAACCACCAACGGATCACTTTGTAGCTTCTACCAAGGAACCCCAAGCAATCAAAGGGAGCAGCTGATCTTGGCCTACAGGAGAGCCACGGAACCAACCCAGAGGCTGGCATCAAACCACAACAGAGCACAATCTGACTGCCCCCTAAGCAGCACACAAGCCTGCTGGGGCAATTCCACTCCAAGTGGTTAGCCCCCATGCGACAACTCATAACCTGTGGGCATGGCCAATCCACATAATTAGTCAGCCTGAAAGTCCATCCATCCACTGACATGCTAACAATCAAGGCTTAGCTACAACAGGAGAACACACACAACCCACACAAGAACCCTCAGCACAGATGATCAGGGAGACTGTGCCACTGGGCTACCCAGGATACCTACTACATAAGGCCACCTGCCCAAGGCTAGATGTAACAAATCTTCCTAATACATAGTAACAGACACAGACTGGCAACTAAAATGAGAAAAAATAAATAAAAATATGCCGCAAATAAAACAACAGAAGAAAACTCCTGAAAAAAAAAAATGAAACAAAATTAAGGCAAGTAATCTACCAAACAGACCCACACCAAGATGCAACATAATTAAAATGCCAAAGATTAGACAAAGAGAGAAACTTAAAAGTAGCAAGAAAAAGACAGCTAGTTACTTACAAGGATACTCAAATAAAAATGTCAGATGATTTTTCAACAGAAATTTGCAGGCCAAGAGACTGGCACAAAATATTCAAAGTGATAGAAAGTATGAACCTACAACCAAGACTACTCTACCCAGTAAGGCTATCAATTAAAACTTAAGGTGAGATAAAGAGCTTCCCAGAAAAGAAAATGCTAAAGAAATTCATCACTAGCCAGTATTATAAGAAATGTTAAGGGAACTTCTTTAAAAAGAAGTGGGGAAACCCCCCTCAAATATGAATAATAAAATGGCAATAACTATGCACCTATCAATAATCACTTTAAATGTAAATGGATTAAATGCTCCAGTCGAAAGACATCAGGTAGCTCAATGGATAAGAAAACAAGACTGATGCATATGCTGTCTACAAGAGACCCGCCTCAGATCAAATGACACACACAGAATAAAAGTAAAGGAATGGAAAAAGATATTTCATGCAAATGGAAATGAAAAAGAAGCTGGGACAGTAGTACTTATATGCGAAAAAGACTTTAAAACAAAGGCTTTAATAAGAGACAAAAAAGGGCATTATATAATGATAAAGGGATCAATATAAGATGATATAACCCTAGTAAATATCTACACACCCAACACAGGAGCACCTACATACATAAAGCAACTATTGACCGACATAAAGGGAGAGAACAACAATAATACACTCATAATAGGAGACTTTAACACCCTATTGACACCAAAGGATAGAACTTCCAGAATAAAAATCGAGAAGGAAACAGCAGCCATAAATGACCCATTAGACCAGATGAATTTAATAGGTATTTTCAGAACGTTTCAATCCAAAGCTGCAATATATGCATTTGTCTCAAGTGCACATGGAACATTTTCCAGGATAGACTACATAAGGCAACAAAACAAATCTCAATAAATTTAAGAAGACTGAAATCATATCAAGCATCTTCTCTGACCACAATGGTATAAAGTTAGAAATCAACTATATGAAAAAATCTGGAAAATACACAAACACATGGAAGCTAAATAACATGTTACTAAACAATGACTGGGTCAACAAGGAGATCAAGGAAGGAATCAAAAGATACCTAGAGACAGATGAAAATAAAAACACAACAAATCAAAATCTATGAGATACACCAGAAGCAGTCCTAAGAGTGAAACCCATAGATAGCAATGCAGTCCAATCTCAAGAAACAAGAAAAATCTCAAAAAAAAAATCTATCTTTACACTTAACGGAACTAGAAAAAGAACAGCAAATAAAGCTCAAAGTGAGGAGAAAGGAAATAATAAAGACCAGAGACGAAATAAACAAAATAGTCTAAAAAATAATACAAAAGATCTATGAAACTAAGAGCTGATTCTTTGAAAGGATAAATGGAATTGATGAGCCCATAACCAGACTTTTCAAGGAGAAGAAGACTCATATTAATAATATCAGAAATGGAAGAAGTAAATATGGACCCCACAGAAATTCAGAGGATTATAAGAAAATACTACGAACAACTATATACCAACAAATTGGACAATATAGAAGAAATGGATACATTCCTACAAATATATGATCTTCCAAGACTGATGTAAGAAGAAACATAAAATCTGAACCAACCTATTAGTACCAATCAAAGTGAATCAGTAATCAAAAAAACTTTCAAAAACCAAAAGTCCTGGACCGATGACTTCATAGGTGATCTTTACCAAACATTCAAAGAATTAACACCTATTCTCAAACTATTCCAAAAAATTTCAAGAGGAGGGATGTCTCCTTAACTCTTTTACATGGTCACCATTACCTTGATTGCAAAATCAGACAAAGACATTGGGAAAAAAAATTAAAAAAGGAAAAAGAAAACTAGACTGATATCCCTGATGAACATTGATGCAAAATCCTGAACAAAATATTAGCAAACCAAATTTAGTGATTCATTAAAAAAGTCATACACCATGATCAAATTGGATTTATTCCTGGGATGCAAAATTGGTTTAATATCTGCACAATGATTCATGTGATACATCACATTAAAGAATTGAAAGATAAATATCATTTGATCATATCAATAGATGCAGAAAAAAAAATCAACAAAAACCAGCATCTAGTTTTTATAATAACTCTCAGCAAAATGAGAATAGATGGAACATACCTCAACAAAATAAAGGCCAAATATAACAAATCTGCAGCTATCATCATATGTAATGGGGAAACGCTAAAAGCATTTTCCGTAAGGTCATGAATAAGACAAGGATGTCCACTTTCACCAGTTTCATTCAATATAGTATGAGATGCCCCAGCTACAGCAATCAGACAAGAAAGAGAAATAAAAGGAATCCAAATGGGAAATGAAGTAAAACTGTTATTGCTTACAGATGGCATGATACTATAGAGAACCCTAAAGATTCCAACACAAACCTGTTAGAACTGATAGATGAATTTGATAAAGTATCAAGATACAAAGTTAATATTCAGAAGTTGGTTACATTTTTATACACTAATAATGAACTATCAGAAAGTGATAGTGAGAAAACAATCCTATTTGCATTCGTATCAAAAACAGTAAAATATTTAAGAATCAAATTAACCAAGGAGGTAAAAGAATTGTACTCAGAAAATTATAAGTCACTGAAAAAAGAAATTGAAAAAGATACAAATACATGGAAGCATATACTATGCTCATGGGTAAGAAGAATCAACATTGTTAAAATGTTCATATTACCCAAAGCAATCGATAGATTCAATGCAATCCATATCAAAATACTAATGGCATTTTTCAGAGAACTAGAACAAATAATCCAAAAATTTATATAGAACCTTAAAAGATCCCGAATACTCATGGCAATCTTGAGGGAGAAGAACAAAGTTGGCATTATCACATTATCTGATATCAAAATACTACAAGGCTATCTATAGTAATCAAAATAGCATCGTGCTGACATAAAAACAGATACATAGATCAATGGAACAGAATAGAGAGCCCAGAAATAAATCCACACCTATACGGTCATTTAATCTAGGACAAAGGAGGCAAGAATGTACAATGGGGTAAAGATGGTTTCTTCAACAAATGGTGTCAGAAAAAGTGGATAGGTCATGCAAAAAAAATGAAATTAGCACCTTCTTACAACATATACAAGAATAAACTCAGAAAAAGATTTAAAGACTTAAATGTAAGACCCCAAACTGTAAAATTCTAGAAACAAAGAAACAAATATAGGCAGTAAACTCTCTGATATATTGCTATTAGTAATTTTTTTTTCTGATATATCTCCTTGGGCAAGGGAAATAAAAGAAAAAATAAACAAATAGGACTACATTAAACTAAGAAGTTTTTGCACAGCAAAGGAAACCAATAACTAAAGAAAGTCAATCTACTGAATGAGAGAAGATATTTGCCTGATGCATCCAAAATGTATAAAGAACTCATACAACTCAAAAATAACAAAAAATCCAAATAAAAAATAGGCAGAAGACCTTAATAGGTATTTCGCCAAAGAGGAAATACAGATGTCCAATAGACATATGAAAAGATATTCAAGATGACTAATCATCAGAGAAATGCAAATTAAAATCACAATGAGAGATTACTTCACACTTGTAAGAATGGCTACCATCAGCAAATAAAAAAAAAAAAAAAAAAATATATATATATATATATATATATATTTATGGATGTGAGAAAAGGGAGCCCTTGTACAGTGTTGGTGGGAATGCAAATTGGTACAGCCACTATGGAAAAGAGTTTGCTGGTTCCTCAAAAACTTAAAAATAAAACTACCTTTTTACTCAGTAATTGCACTTCTGGGTATTTGTCCAAAGAAAACCAAAACACCAATTTGTGAAGATCCACGCACCCCTATGTTCAGGGAAGCGCTATTCACAATAGCCAAAATATGGAAACAATTAAAGTACCCATCACTAGACAACTGGATAAAGAAGTTATGGTACATATACACAATAAAATATTACTCAGCCATTAAAGAATAAATGAAATCTTACCATTTGCAATGACATGGATGACCTACAGGGTATTATGCTGAGTGAAATAAGTCAGACAGAGCAAGATAAATACTGTATGATTTAATTTATATGTGATATTTAAGGAACAAAAGAAATTAAACAAAAACAGACTCACAGATACAGAGAACTGGTGATTGCTAGAGGGGACAGGGGGTTTGGAGGCTGGGTAAAAAAAATTAAAGAATGAAATACAAATTAGTGGTTTTAAAATAGTCACAGGAATGTAGAGTACAGCATAGGGAATATAGTCAATTTTATTGTAAGGGTTGTGTGAAGAACCAGATGGGTGCTAGCGTAATTGGGGGATCACTTCATAAATTACATAAATGTCTAACCATTGTACTGTATACCTGAAACATATAATATATATATATAACATTATTCTTGGCATTCAAGTAATCAGTGAGAACTTCGAATAACTTCCTTTTATAGGGTCTTAAACAGATCTCATACTAAATTCATGTTATAGTAGAAGGAGGTAAGAGGTAAGAATTTGTATTATAATGGAAGTTATAAATAATTAGTCCATTGATCAGTGTCTACATTTCCAACCTGCAAAACTTAGAAATTGTATCTTAAACTCAAACAATATTCTTCCCCTTTATTCACATGTAGTGGTGGGAAGCAATGTATCATGAAATAAAATTTTTCAACGAACGATATGTCACCTATTTGAAAATCAATATAGAAGTAATGTCTCTTTTGATAATAGCCTAAACCAAAGCATGATTTTATGTTTTGAATCATTAAAAAATAAAACAAAAATGAATCTATAAAAAAGATAGTCATGTTTAATTGGTATAATTTATTTTAAGGACTTCTTTTCATTTTTAATTGGCTACATAGTGAATCAAATTTTAAGTAAAATAATTTGAGTTTGAAGGAGATATTAAAATGACAATAAATAAATACAATGTAGTGATCTGAAATGCATAATGACTATTATAAACCTGTCAACTGAACAGATATAAGCACCATGGATTTGGAGAACAAATTGTAAAGTCAAGAACGTAGAGAGATACAAAAATGTCTAAGGCAGGGTGAGATCCAGAGGCTGTATGGAATGAATGGGAACAAAGATGAAGATGAGAGACTTTAATCCTGGAAAAATGGTGTTTCATTCTATTCACTTGGTACAGGAGAGGAAGAAGACAAAAAAATATTTACTTATGTTTGTGTTTCCCCTAATTTCTAAATGACTCTGTTGCTATTATTAAGCCATCTTATTTTTTTTTCCACTTCTCCAAGTAAGAGCTGTTATGTGCTGCCTATGGCTAGAACCATTATTTCCACAGTAGTATAGTATAAGTAGTTGTTGACATAATAAGAATTAAATGATGCTTGCCAAGTAATATGAGTGTGATCGTATTGTATTTGGGATATCTGATCTTCATATTGCCATTTGATTGCTGGCTAAATAGAATCAGAAGCACTTCTCTATGTATATCTGTTTCTTCATGAGTCAAACAGGTTTAATAATTTCCTTCTCAAAAGGGTGTTTTAAAGATTAACTAGGTAAGTGCTTGGAAGATAGGAAGGCTATACAAATTCTAAACATTACTATTCGCTAAAAGTATGCCTTAAAATAATTTTAAAAAGTAATTCCAGAGTAATTTATAATTAAAATGGAAAACATGGCAAGGTCTTTGCTCTGTATCGTTCAAAATGTACTTGAGCTAATATTTTCACATTATTTTTCCTTTCTCTCTCTCCTTCTCTCTCCCCCAAACGACTCCCTCCCCCTTGTGTAAATAGTTACAATTCTTAATCTAAACATCTAAGTGTTCTTCTCTGTAAGTTTAAACAAATAAGTAATGTTACCGTAGGGTATTTAACTTAGCTGAATGATGCCATATTAAACACTTCAAGAACTCCACAGTACAGAATATTATCACATTAAAAGTAATTGAAAGTGATTTAGGTACCTGTAATTAGTGGTATATTATAGCAACAATATGTGAAACTATTTCAAGAATAGTGGGAACAAATAGGGAAGAAATATTTTGCAATATACTAGGGTGTTAAAAATGAAAATGACTTGTCAAAATTGAATAATTAAACAATACAGGCTACAAAAAATAGATTTATTTGATATAGATTGGATTTTACAGACTGTTGATAAAACATAGTCTGGCAATCTTAAGTAATTAATAAGGATTCTTTGTATCATGACATTTTAGAAGTCTGACAAAAAAGTAATGAGATTTAAATTGCATTTTTGAAATTGAGAAGGCTCTGCTAGTCTGTCTACAATGATTTAGTTTTTTTTTTTATGCCGTATGTGAAAAGAAAAATTTTGATAGAAAAACCAAGAGTATATAGTAGTTAGAAAGGAGACTGATATTTCAAATCGCAATTGAAAATTAACTGACACATTAACAATATTATCTGTTTCTCGAATGACCTTTCTTGGGATGTTTCAGTTTTTGTTTTGTGGTTATTAGGTTTGTTGTCTTTTAATAAGGTATTAGAGAGTAAGTGTGTTCAAATATAGACTACCAAGAGAGAATATTGCACATCTACATACAGCAAATGCCACCTGTTTTCTTAAAAAGGGGAGCAAGACAAAAATTATGTATGTCTCTAAGGTTTGAGTAATCAGTTTCTGTGTATATTCAGGATAAGGTTTTTGTATCGCCTGCTTCTAGTTAGGCTATGTATGTCTATTTAGTCAAGATAAGATATAGAAAAATCTATGATTCCCAAAGACCTTTTAGTTTAAATGAAATATAAGGTTAATTTTGCTATTAGTTTATACAACATCATGTACTCATGGTATGTGTTAAATTATTTGACTCCAGTAATTTGTCAAGCACTTATAGCTTGGGAATTTTTCCAAAATTTTATTTTATACTTTTTTTTCTCTATTAGAAATCTCACCCACTGTCTTGATATGATTCTCAAATTTACATCTCTACAGAAAGTACTTTCTCTGGGTCCTGACCTACATTTCTATCTGTGTAGTTAATATTTCTACCAGATATAAAATTGACCCTTGCAACAGTTCTGATTATTTGTTTATATGCAACAAAAATCTGACAAAAGTATGAAATATAAAAGAAAAAGAGAATATTATTTATTTCAAAAAATTAGAAAAAATCTGAAGAAGCAGATTTTGAAAGCACAGAAATCAAAGTAGTTTCAGGTATTTGTAGCTGAAATTAATGGACATCTTTAATGTTTCTGTATTAGACTATATTAGGTTTACCTGTATTTTCTCTTCTAATCTCTCCAACATCAGAGACAAATTCTCTAATGTGTGAATTGCATTAGTTATCTTGGGTCAACATGCTTTGGCATATAAGGGAAGACATGGCAAGGAGATGCAGAATTCACCAAAATTAACAATGGGAACAGAGTAATATCCCAAATGCATTATCCAAAAATGGAGAAGGATTCTGGCTAGTTTAAAACAACATTTTCCATCACATAGTCTATACAGATATTCCAAAGTCAAGTTATTCATTTAAATCTCTAAAATTTCAGATATATAGCTTGGCTGTGTCCCTTAGCTTCATTATTCACCTCTACATGGAATTTTAACTTCAGAGTCAAGCTCACTTTATCTAGCTATTGATAATAGTTTCAGGTGCTTACTATACAATTGCTTACTTACCTTCCAAATTGATTTTTTTAACTTTTTATTTTCAAATTTAGACTCTCATAGTAATTACAAAACTCTTCAAGTAATTTCTATAGACACTTCACCTATCTGTATTAGTAGTCAATCTGTTAAAGTTCAGACTGTTCTTCTTTTTCTTGAATTCTCTTAGTGCAGAGTGGGATTATACAGTACTCTTCCCCACAATCTTCCCAGAATCTTTGAGAAAGGGCAAGGATATGACTTCTTTTGTAATGTTTCCCTAAAGTAGAGAGGTATAGTCAGATGATTCCATTCTGCAAGATACCCTCTTTCTTACAGAAAGCAAGATTTTTTAAGACTTCAATTATTATTTTTGAGAGGGTCTTCATCTGTTAGCAGTTTGGGATTATTGTCACTATACTATGCAGGGTAGAGTATATAGGGAAAGTGCAAACAAAATTCCTCCAGGCAACCAGCCCACCTTCATTTTCAGTCTTCTGATAATAATTTTATTTTGTTCAACTCTTTTTGTTTTCAGCTGAATGAGTAGGATGGAATGTGCTATTCTATCATGTCTGAAACCAGGAGCACTCCTGCCCCCCGAAAAAAAGTGATTTAAGTGATATAAGTGATGCAAAGAGATAATTCAATAGAATAACAATGTAGAAAAGGCTTAAGCAGATAAAAGTTAATGAAATAAGATAGATGGGAAAGTTGAGATCAGAAAATTAAACCAAGAAGAGCTACTGTGCTCCCTGGCATTAAGGCAAATAGAGAAAAAAAAAAATTTCATGACCTAGTAAGATTTAACACATTGATTATTATATTTTAATTTGTATCAGTAAATAAGATTCATACAATCCATTGGAATAGTCAGTCTTCATAGGGCCATTCAGTGAAATTTGTAAAATAATATGCATGTAGTTTTCAACAACATATAAGTTAGTAGTCTCAGTAGCAGTTTAAAAACAAAATCAAAAGTTGTTCTGCAAATGATTTTGTGCATTTGACCCTCATTCTTGATAAAATATGAGTAAAATGATAATCTATAATTTGAGAAGTCAGCATTATGTGTAAGATATGTATAAGTGTAATAGAGCTGCATCTTACCCTAGGTTTAAGTGATAAAATCAACATAAGAGGAAAAAATTATATTTGAAAAATAACTTTAAATGTCTCTCGTAAAGTAGACAGATTGTGCAACAACAAAAGTGACACCCTTGAGTATACAAAATGGGAGATTATTTCTCAAGTAAAAAGACAGAATAATTGCCTTAAATAGGCAAGAAGACTTTTCACATAAGGTAAAAGGAAGGAAGGTAGAGTATAATGCATAGGATTGTAGTTTTAGTGGTGGGAATATTTATGTATTTTCTTCGTTATTACTCCCACATTCGAAGTAAAATAAGAGATGAGCTATCAGCAGAGAGTAGAAGATGGTGGATTATATTCTATTTATTCATCTCCTTGTCTATCTTTAAAGTTAATGCAACATTGTCTTGTTAAGGTACACTGTGATAATCTTTAAATATGACAATATATGTCCTCCAAATCTGGTCTTGTATTTAAAAGTTATTTTAACCATAATAGGTAATTTTCATTTAATATGCATTTTAGGATAAAATACATATTAGTCAACTTCTACTAAAAAGACTGTCTGGATTTTTATTTAAATTGCTTTAAATCTATACATCATTTTGCAAAGAGTTAGCATATTTTCAATATTGAATCATTTATTGATAATCATAGTGTATCTCTTTATTTAGAGCTTTAATTTTTTCATCAATACTTTATAGTCTTTAGTATATATGTGATATGCATCATACTGACAAATATTCTATTGATAATAGTTTTATAATTTTGATTTTAATAGCTGATTTTGAATTGCTACTAAGTGAAATTATAATTGACCTCATTTCCTGAAATTCTGTTATACTCATACTCACTCATGAATTCTATAAATTTCTTTATGGAAATTGTAGAATTTTCATATGTGTGTGTGTATATATATATATATATATATATATATATATATTCATACCATCTTCAAATAAAATAATGTTAATTTTTCTTAAAAATCTAGAGGCCACTTTTTTTCCTTGCCTTTTCAAGTACATTAGAATCTCAAATACAATGTTATATAGAGGTGGAGTGTGCAAAAAAGCCATCTTGCTTTCGATCTTAAAGGAAAAAATGACTTCTATTTTTACACAGAAGAACATTAGAATCTCAAATACAATGTTATGTAGAGGTGGAGTGTGCCAAAAAGCCATCTTGCTTTTGACCTTAGAGGAAAAAATGACTTTCATTTTTACACAGAAGACTATTTGCAGTACATTTTTTCAAATACCCTTAATCAAGTTAAGAAAACACACTTCCATTTAATCAGGTATGGATGTTCAATATAGCAAAATTTGCTTTTTCTCATCTGTTGATTTACTATTTAAAATTGATTTTTGAATATTAAAACAACTTTGAATTCCTAGCTGACAAAGGTCATTTGGTCATGATATTTTATATTTTTATGTATTAATGGATTTAGTCAGCAAAGTAATTAATTGTCTATTATGTTTCAATACAGCTGGGGGGTGGGGGGTTAGGGAATGTATCTATGTACCGAAGCTATTACATGTATAGCTCTTTTTTTTTTTGGTAATGTCCATTGACTTTATTTTTGGTATCAAAATAATGATGGCCTCAAAGAATTTATCAGGAAGTATACTTATTCTTTAATTTTCTGGAAGGATTTACATGGAATTGGTATTATTTTTCCTTAAATATTTTAGTAGAATTTGCCAATAAAACCATTTGGGCTTGGAGTTTTCTTTGTGGAACGGTTTGTAAGTAAAAACTCAATTTTTCAAACAGATATAGGAATACTGAGGTTATTTCTTAAGTGGGTTTTGGTAATTTATGTTTTTCAAAGTTGTCAATTTCATCTAATTTGTCTAATATATTGACCTGTATGTTCATAATATCCCCTTGTTTATCTTTTGATACCTAGAAAATTTGTGATGATGTAACCTCCCTCATTCTTTATTGCTAATTTAGCTATTCTTTTTTTCTTGATCAGTCTAAGTTTTATTTATTTTTTTTTAGTTTTTTGATTTGCTTAAATAATCTGTTTTAAGTTTAATTAATTTTCTCTATTCTTTTCAATTTTCTATTTCATTGATTTCCACTCTGATCTTTATTATTTCCTTTCTTTTGTTTACTTCTTGTTTAATTTGGCCATGAATCTAGATTCTTTTTTTTTTAATTTTTTTTAAAAATTGAGTTTATTGGGGTAACATTGGTTAATACGATTATATAATTTTCTAGTGTTCATTATCATTTGACATCTGTATATTCCATTGTGTTTACCACCTGAAGTCCAGTTTCCTTCACCTACCATATATTTGGTCTCCTTTACCCACTTAACCCTCCCCTATCCCTCTATATGTGACCACCTTTATCCCATCTACCTCCCCCTCCTCCCTCACCCCCTACCCTCTGGTAACA
>CM053501.1:56516974-56733223 GCA_028627145.1 Eidolon dupreanum | reverse complement strand
ACACACACACACACACACACACACACACACACACACACACACACACACACACCACAGCTTCTTTAGCTAATCATCCATCACAGGACACTTTGGTTGCTTCCATGTTTTGGCCACTGTGAATACTGCTACAAACATAGGTGTGCAAATATCTTTTCTGATATGGGTTCTCAAGACTTTGGGGTAAATACCCAGTAGAGGAATTGCTGGATCATATGGTGGATCAACTTTAGTTTTTTGAGGAACCTCCATACTGTTTTCTATAGTGGCTGTACCAATTTGCAGTCCCACCAGCAGTGCATGAGGGTTCCTTTTTCTTCACATCCTCTCCAGCATTTATTACTTGTCCTGTTGATTATAGATATTCTAACAAGTGTGAGATGGTATCTCATTGTGGTTTTGATTTGCATTTCCCTAATAGCTAGCGTGGTTGAACATCTTTTCAAATTTTTGCTGGCCATTTCTATGTTCTCTAGGGAGAAGTGTCTGTTCAGGTCCTCTGCTAATTTTTTGGTTAAATCTTTTTTTGTTATTGTTTTGTTGTAGTTGCTGTTGTTGTTTGTTGTTGTTGTTTTATGTTATTGAGTTGTATGAGTTCTTTAAGTATTTTGGATATTAGGCCCTTATCAGAGGCATTGCTTGTAAATATATTTTCCCATTCAGATGGTTGTCTCTTTACCTTGTTGATGATTTCTTTTGCTGAGCAAAAGCTTTTTAGTTTGATGTAGTCCCATTCATTTATTTTAGCTTTTACTTCCCTTGCTTTTGAGGTCAAATTCATAAAATCCTCTTTAAGTCCAAGATCCTGAGATTAGGTTCTATGTTTCCTTCTATGCATTTTATTGTTTCAGGTCTTATATTCAGGTCCATGATCCATTTTGAGTTAATTTTGGTGTGAGATGATAGACAGCAGTCTAGTTTCATTCTTTTGCAGGTGGCTTTCCAGTTTTCTCAGCACCATTTATGAAAGAGGCTTTCCTTTTCCATTGTATGTTTTTGGCTTTTTTGTTGAAAACTATTTGCCCATATAAATATGGGTTTACTTCTAGACTCTTGATTCTGTTCCACTGGTCCATGTGTCTGTTTTGCTGCCAATACCATGCTGTTTTGATTACTGTTGTTTTGTAGTATAATTTGAAGTCGGGCATAGTGATGCCTCCAGCGTCATTCTTTTCTCTCAGGATGGCTTTGGCAATTGGGTCTCTTTCACGCTTCCATACAAATCTGATAATTTTTTGTTCTATTTCTTTAAAAAAAAAAAAAAGCAGATGAGATTTTGATAGGGATAGCATTAGATCTGTATAATGCTTTAGGGAATAAGGTCATTTTGACTATGTTGATTCTTCAAATCCAAGAACATGGAATACCTTTCCATTTCTTTGTATCTTCTTTGATTTCTTTTAACAGGGTCTTGTAATTTTCATTATATCAGTCTTTCACACATTTCATTAAGTTTATTCCTAAGTATTTTATTCTTTTTGGTGCAATTGCAAAAGAAATTATTTTTCTACTTTCTCTTTCTTTATTACAGTATAGGAATGCTATGAATTTTTGAACATTGATTTTAGATCTAGAAACTTTATTGTATTTCCTTATTGTTTCTCGTAGTGTTCTTGTGGAGTCTTTAGGGTTTTCTATATAGAGAATCATGTTGTCCACAAATAGTGACAATTTAACTTTGTTTTCTGTTTGGATGCCTTTCATATCTTTCTCTTGTCTGACTGCACTTGCTAGGATCTCCAAAGCTATACTGAACAACAGTGGTTACAGTGATCTTAGAATGAAGGTTTTTAGTTTCTCGCCATTAAGTATAATGTTGGCTGAGAGTTTGTCATATAAGGCTATTATTACATTAAGGTACTTTCCTTCTATACTGGTTTTATTAAGTGTTTTGATCATAAATGGATGTTGTATCTTGTCAAAGGCTTTTTCTGCATCCACTGATATGATCATATGAATCATATTTTTAATTTGTTTATGTGGTGTATCAAATCAATCGAATTGCATATGTTGAACCATCCCTATGTCGCTGGGATGAAGCCCACTCGATTGTGGTGTATCTTTTTAATATGTTGCTGCATTTAGTTCACTAGTTATCTTATTTAGGATTTTTGCATCTGTGTTCATGAGAGATATTGGTCTGTAGTTTTCTTTTTTTTTTGAGTCATCTTCACCAGGTTTTGGTATCAGAGTAATATTGGCCTCATAAAATGAGTTGGGAAGTATTGCCTCCTCTTCAATTTTTTTGGAAGAGTATGAGGAGAATAGGTATTAAATCTTCATTGAATGTTTGGTAGAATTCACTGGTGAAGCCATCTGGTCCTGGACTTTTACTTTTTGTAGGTTTTTGATGATTGTTTCAATTTCTATACCGCTAATTGGTCTATTTAGTTTTTCCATTTCTTGATTCAGTCTAGGAAGGTTGTAATTTTCTAAGTACTGGTCCATTTCTTCTAGGTTATTAAATTTGTTGTTATATATTTTTTCATAGTCTTCTTGTATGATCCTTTGTATTTCTGTGATGTCAGTCATCATTTCCCCTCTTTCACCCCTGATTTTGTTTATTTGTGTCCTTTCTCTTTTTTCTTTAGTAAGTCTAGCCAAGGGGTTGTCAATTTTATTATTATTCTCAAGGAAGCTGCTCTTTGTTGCATTTATTTTTTTCTATAGTTTTTTTTTTTTTCAGTTTTATTTATCTGCTCTGATTATTTCTTTCCTTCCGCTGACTTTAAGCTTCATTTGTTCTTCCTTTTCTACATTCTTAAGATGAAGCATTAGGTTGTATATTTGGGCTCATCCTTGTTTTTGGAGGTAGGCCTGTAATGATATGAACTTTGCTTTTATGACTGCTTTTCCTGTGTCTCAAAAGTTTGGTATGTTGTACTATCATTATCATTCGTTTCTATCTATCTCTTGATCTTTTATTTTCTTCTTTGACCCAGTTATTCTTCAGTAGCATGTTGTTTAATCTCCATGTATTTGTGGTTCTTCCTGTTTTTTTTTTCTTTTTCTTGCAGTTGATCTCTAATTTCAAAGCATTATGATCAGAGAATATGGTTGGTATGATTTCAACCCTCTTATATTTGTTGAGGCTATCTCTGTGTCCCAGTATGTAACTGATTATTGAGAATGTCCATGTGCACTAGAGAAGAATGTATAAGCAGCTGTTTTGGGATGGAAGGCTCTGTAAATGTCAATTATGTCCAGTTGGTCTAATGCATCCTTTATGGATGTTATTTCCTTATTGATTTTCTGTTTGAATGATCTGTCCATATCCGACAGTGGGGTATTTAGGTCCCCTACTACAATAGTGTTTTGGTCTGTTTCTTGCTTTAGTTCTTTTAGTAATTGCTTTATATATTTTGGGGTTCCCTGATTGGGAGCATAGATATTAATAAGTGCTATGTCTTCTTGGTGCATGATTCCTTTTATCATTATGAAGTGTCCCTCAGTATCTTTCTTTACCTTTTTTTAATTTTGAAGTCTATTTCATCTGATATTAGTACTGCTACTCCTGCTTTTCTCTGAATGCCATTTGCTTGAAATATCATTTTTGTGTGTGTGTGTCATTTTGCTTTTTGTCAGCTGACCTCTTTTAGTATTTCCTGTAGTGTGGGCCTTGCAGCGGAGATTTCCCTCAATTTTGTATGTCTGGAAAGGTCTTAATTTCTCCATCATATCTAAAGGAGAGCTTAGTTGGATATATTATATTCTAGGCCAGTAGTTCCTTTCACTTAATAGTTTTAATATTTGATTCCATTCCTTTCTACCTTGTAAGGTCTGCCCAAGAAATCCAATGATAAGTTACTGTTTTCTTCTCTCTGGCTGTCTCTGTCATAGAGTTTTGATAATTTTAATAGAATGTGTCTTGGTGAAGTCCTTTTTAGGTTGAGATAATTTGGTGTTCTGTTGACTTCTTGAATTCCAAGCTCCAGTTCATTCCTCAGATTTGGGAAATTCTCATCACCTATTTGTCTGAAAATGTTTTCTAATCCCTGCTCCATTTCCTCCTCTTCGATAATGCCTATCATTCTTATGTTTCCGCTCCTGATGGTATCAGCTAGTTCTTGTATTTCTCTTTCGTTATTTTTCATTCTTCTGTTTCTTCTTCTTTCTTATTTATTTATAGATTTCTGTCCTTGATATCACTAATTCTTTCCTCCATTTGGTTGGTTCTATTTCTCAAGCTTGCTATTTCATTTTTCATCTCTTGCAGTATGTCTTTTATCTCTAGAAGATCTATTCTGTTCTGCTCGAGGATTTCAATCTCCTTGCTCTGCTCATCTAGTTGTTTTTTCAATTCCTGAAATTATTGATTTGACTCATTTTAGAACTGAGTTTTTTCAGAAGTACCATCCTGAATTCTCTGTCATTTAAGTCGCATATTTCTATGTCTTTAAGCTTATTTTCTGGAGATTTTTCTTTTCTTTCTGGGATGCCTCGTCACCTTGGTTGTTCATGGTGTTTAATGGACTATTTCTCTGCCTGGGCATTAATGGAAATGTATTTTGCTTTTTTTTTTTTTTTTTTTTTTTTTCCCCCATTAAGGTCTCTTTTAGCCTGCTGCAAAGAAGGTGCTTTTCTTTTGGTTTCCAGTAGGCAGTGTCTAAGCCTCTTGGATCCCTGTTATATAAAGCCTTAATAATGCCTTTCTATTTTCTTGTGTATATTTAATCATGCTCACTACCCTCAATTTCAGTCCCTGTCAGTGTTAGCAACAGTTTCGGTAGCATTTGCTCAGATTCTCCTGGGGCTCTGCGGTGATTGGTCTCAGAGGTTATGTGAGGAGGGGCCCTCTGGATTGAGGGTAGGGGGTGTGACTCAGCCTTGGTTTTACAACTGTGGCTGGTAAAAATCAACTGTTGTTTCTCTGTTGTCTGCTTCTCTGCTTTCTGCCCTGATGAAGGGGCCCTGCTGCTGCCTGCGTGAAACTCATCACTTTTCCAGGCAAGGCTGTTCCTGGAATTCGCTGCACATTTTCTCCTTCCACTCCTTTTACAGGGAGCTCCGCTGGCTGTGAGAGGCAACTTCTTTATTTCTCCCAGTCCACAGTCCGACACTCAAGGTTCTGACCTGTGGTAGCTCTTATATGAAGTTTTCATGCTTAGACATGCTAGTGTGCAGTTTGGGTGGTTTTTGTTCAGTTTTAGATGTTCAGCTTATTATTGTTTCAAAGGGAGAGATCTGGGGACATCTCTTACTCCGTCATCTTTCTGGTTTGTCTCAAATCTAGATTCTTAAGGTGAAATCTGGGTTCATTGATTTAAAAACTTATTTTTTTTCTAATGTAATTATATAGTGCTATATTTCCTTCTAAGTACTGTGTTAGCTGGGTTTCATAAATTTTAATATGTTGTAATTTTATTTTTGTTCAGTTCAAAATACTTTCTAATTTAACTCTAATTTAACTTTACTTGTTAAATGCATTCATTATGTTGTGTACCTGAAAGTAATATAATATTGTATAATATTATATGCCAATTATGTTTTAATAAAAAAAACTATCTCTCAAGGTACAATGTGGTAATATTATAAATTTCTTCATTATATATATTTTTTCTTATAGCACATCAATAAGACAGAGTCCACACATTTTCTCCAGGTTGCAGCTTCCTATTGGTAAAATGAAGGACATAAAAATGCCCTCTAAGGAAATTTTCAGGTCTAAAATAGCATGATGTTAATTAAAAGAAGCAGTGTTTTCATGATACATTATCTTAAAAAGAAAAAAAAAATCCTGATCCATTCTTTAAATGCACTAAGATCAAAATAAATATTTACTATTAAATAATGTTGTATTTGCATTTTTCTATATTAATTCAACCGCATTTAAAGCATGTTTTAAAATTTAATATATGACAAAAATAGATTTCTGCATAAATTGGATTCTTCTCATGGGCCTCATTAGAAAAAATGAATTAAAAATTAATATTTTATAATATTATTAACACACATATATCATTTAAGGCAGAATGCCAAAGTAGGTTATTTTTACTTACAAAATACTCCATTAATGCATAAACATAAAAATGTAGTTTATAAAATCATTTGTGTACTAAACCAAAATCCAAAGGGAAAGTCAATTTGTTATTCTATCATTGCTGTAATTTCAACTCTGATGCTTTAGTAAATATCTACTATATTAGTTTCCTATGACTGTTGTAATAAATTACCCAAAACTTGGTGGCTTAAAGCAAAAGACCTTTGCTCTCTTATGATAATGGATATTATAGTGTTAGGAATGTTGTTCTCTCTCCCTTCAGGGGAACTAAGGGAGAACCATTCCTTTCCTCTTCCAGCTTCAGGTGACTACGGGCACTTTTATTCAGTCCAATCTCTGCCCCTGTGGCTCCTTCTTATTAGGACACTTAATGATTGCATTTAGGGCCCATCTGGATAGTCCAGAATAATCTCCAAATGTCGAGATACTTAACATAATTACACCTGCAAAATCTTCCCCAACCCCCATATCTCATAGCATTCATAAAATCTAGGGATTAAGACTTGTGGAGGAAGCATTTTTAGCATACCACATTTACTTTCATAGAAATTAGTGTTTAGTTTCATCGAACACAACACTAATTCATAATCTATATAATAGTGACTCTGGACCTACCAGACTATCACCCACTACTTACACATCAGTCTGAGATTCTTATAAACTGAGTGAGTGTTGACAAGTTGATATTTCATACAATGCACATTCTTTATATACAATATTGATCTTAATTCTCTCGTGTTGCTTAAGAATTGTTTTAGATCATCAACTCTCATGGAGAAAAAAATTAGAATATAGTGTTTTCTAGGAGTAAATACTTCACTATGAGGTACAGCGTGACATGCCATAAATATATTTTTATTATAATTTCATGGATAATGAACCATTATACCTCTTTGTAAATAAACAGATACAATATATAATAAGGCTGTCATATTAGGAAAGTCTCATCCACACTGTTGTAAATTGCTGAGGGTGAACTGTTTTCAGATTCCAAAACAGTAAGAAAATGTCAAAGATTACAGTAGAATATAAAAAAAAATAAGAAAGAAGTATGAGGCTTAAATATATAAACAAGAATTTAATGTTGAAATTTCCACCCAGTAGTTTAATAAGAAACCATGTGAATCTTCATTATAAAAAAGTTACGATGAATTTTTAGCAATCTTAGTTGAGAAGGTGGGTTGATACACAGAATTACATTTTAATAAAACTAGCGTGGCTTGCTCTGAAATATGATAGAAGGAGAGGAAGAGAAAGGGAAAGAAACGGGAAGAGAAATCAAGGCAGTTCCACCTGTTTTAGATTTATTCACTTCTAATAAGACCAATTAGAGTAATTGACTTACAATATTTACAAACATAGAGTCCCTGAATATACAGACTAGTAAATGTGGGTCTTTTTCATAAAGCCTCTTTTCAAAGAGGCATTTCTTTTCCTGACCACTTTATCAAAATTTTAAACTCCATTTTGCAATGTTTTAAATTCCCATTTTCTATTTTTTTATTTTTGCATTATTTACTATACAGCATTCAATCTATTTAACTTAGTTACCTTATTTATTATTGTATCCCATAATAAAATGCTAGCTCCTTAAGAGCAGTGTTATCACTCAGATTTGTTCAGTACATACAGTATTCTTTCTCACTGCCAAGAATAGTGCCCACCAATAAGAAGAGCTATGTCAATTATTTATTGACTAAATAGTTTGTTCATTTAATGAATACTTCCGATTCAATGAACAATATATTCTAATTAACTGTTGAAATGTGTGCACTATGGATCACAACCTATTTCCCAAATAGGTCCTTAACATTCAATGAACTTCATGGTGAGAATAACTGCCTATGAGTATGATTTTTATAATGAATTATGTAATATTATTGAACTTTAAAAATACTCAGGCAATTGAAAACTAAATGTATATTATTCAACATGAAAAGCACCTAAACCTAAGTTTGAAAATAGATAGACAATAATGTGATATATAAGTGATGTTTCTATTTAAGAAAGTTTGTTCATATCATGTATATTAAATCATAAGACTTCTAAGACTAATAAATGATTGAGCTGTATTTTTTTCTTAGATTCTAAATATGAGTGAGATCATGTGATATTTGTCTTTTTCTGTCTTATTTATTTCACTTAGCATAATGCTCTTTTTATGTTCTAAAAGACTATTGCCCGATTATTCTGGAGAAATGTCTATTTGGATCCTTTATGTGTTTTTAATTTGGTTATTTGTCATTTTATTATTGAGTTGTGAGAGTTCTTTTTATATTCTAGATACAAGTCCCTTGTCATATATGAAATCTGCAAATTATCCATTCTGTGGTGTGCCTTCACTTTCTCGGTGGTGTCCTTAAATTAAGCATGTGATATTTTAATTTTGATGAAATTCAATGGAATTTTTTTTTTTACATGTGCTTTTGATTTCATATTCAAGAAGCCACTGACTAATCCAAGGTTAGAAAAATGTATGCCTGTTTTCGTCTAAGCATTTTATAGTTTAGTTCTTACATTTAGGTCTTTGATCCATTTTGAGTGAAATGCTTGTATGTGGAATGAGGTAGCATCCCAACTCTTTTCTCTGAATGTGAAAATTCAGTCATTCTGGCCACAATTGTTAAAAAACAAAACAAAACAAAACAAACAAAGAAAAAAAACACTCTTTCCCTATTGAATTGTCTTGGTGCCCTTGTTAAAAATCAAATAACTCAAAATGCAAAAGTTTATTTCTCAACTCTCAATTCTATTTCATTGAGTTATATATCTACTCTTATACTAGTACCACCCTGTATTGATTACTTGACTTTATTGTAAATTTTGAAATCCGAAAGTATGAATATCGAAACTTTATTCTTGTTCTTCAAGACTGTTTTGGCTATTATGAGAACTTTGAATTTCCATATGAACTTTAGGATCACATTTTCAATTTCTGCAAAATATGTCAGCTGCAATTTTGATAGAAATTGTGTTGAATCTGGAGATCAATTTGGGAAGAAATGCCATCTGAACAATTTTAAATTTTCCAGTCAATAAATTTTGGATATCTCCCCATATATTTGTAGTTTTCAGAATATGTTTTGCACTTGTGTTAATTTATTTCCAACTATTTCATTTTCTATCTTTATTCTTGTTGGTTCTGTTATAAATGGAATTATCTTTTAAATTTTTATTCTCAAGTTTTCCATTGCAAATGTTTAGAAATACAATTGATTTTGTATATTGATCTTACGAACTTGTTGAACTAATTAATTTAGTAATTTTAAAAACATTTTAGGGAATTCTTAGAATTTTCTAGCTATAAAAATA
This sequence comes from Eidolon dupreanum, assembly GCA_028627145.1. NCBI lineage: Eukaryota > Metazoa > Chordata > Mammalia > Chiroptera > Pteropodidae > Eidolon > Eidolon dupreanum. The sequence goes on along the minus strand of CM053501.1, from coordinate 56,723,913 downwards.
ATTTCATCTGAAAATAGACAAATTTACTTCTTCCGTTCTAACATGGATTTTTAATTTTTTTTCTTGCATAACTATCCTAACTAAAAGAATCTCTGGTACAATGTTGAATAGAAGAGATGAGCATGGACATCTTTTCCTTATTCTTTATATTATGGGTAAAGCATTAAAATGGTAACCATTAAGTCTGATGTTAGCTCTTAGTTTTTCATAGACATATGCATATTTTCACTCGATGGATTATACCCTTTGAAAAACACAAGTTTTTTATTTTGATGTATTCCAATTTGTCTATTCTTACTTTTATTGCTTGTATTTTGGTGTTAAAACCAGGAAATCCTTGTCAAATTCAATGTCCTGAAGCTTTCCTGCTAAGTTTTCTTCTAAGAGTTTTATAGTTTTGGGTCTTACATTTAGATTTTTATTCCATTTTGACTTAAATTTTGCATTTTTTTATAAGGTAAAGATCCAGTTTCATTAACTGCCTTATAAGCAAGCTGGAGAGAGAATAATTAGGTCAAAAAAACCTTGGTCTGCCATATCTGAGGAAAAGCCACCACTCTATTCGTGGAGACTCAGTGAAAAAAGGGAACCCCTACTCTTTTGGTCACAAGCGCTGGGAATTTAGGCTCTGAAACTAGAGCTGGTGGGGCAGAGTATATGTGTATAAAATGCTAGCAGCCTGCAATTCTCAGGGTAATAATGTAGCTCTCAACTTTAAGCTGAGGGAAAAGGATATCTTACGTCCTTGGTTGCACCTGCTTGGATTGAATTTTCTGTCTAGCAAGCTGAGCTGGGGATGAGAGAGCGAGTGTAGGGTATATTTCAAATGACACAGATTCTTGCTCTTCTCTTTGTGTTTTGGTAGATTTTTTTGCATAAATGTTTATTCACTTGCTGTATACACTTATGGGAAACTCTGGAGACCTTAATTAAAAAAAATAATTTTAACCAATTATAGTTCTTTCAATGGAGAGGTCTTCATGCTACCATTCAAATGTCTGCATACTTATTAAATTGAATAACAGTAACTATCATTTAAATAATGCTTTTATAAAAATAATTATCAATACCTTTCCTTTAATAAAATTTTAGATTCTTCATTGCTATATTTTATCTTAAAGAAAACATATATTACTGAACTTTCTGCACCTTCTTATTTTAGAGATGGGAAAAAATTAAATTTAACTTCTGTGGGCCTCTGTGCCCAAATACATATAGCCAAAGATAAGTTGACTAATTAACTTTATGTTGTAAAGATATATAATACCAATAATTATTAAAGTTATATCAAATAACAATTATTTATTGGTGTTAAATAAGCACCTCTTTAAAAAATAAATTAATAACAATCATTTTGCATGAAAATCAGTGGTAATTATATAAAACAGTAATAAACAGTGAATAATCAGTATAATTATATAAGTGTATATGGTAACATTTCAATATGTGCCTCATCTGTCTGACTTATAGACATGAAATTCACCATCTTTATGTGCAGAACAAATATTAAAAAAATAGGCAGTGAAGAAAAATGAGCTCTGAAGCAAGATCACCTTTGCTTTAGTCTGGTTTATTTGAATTAATTAATTTAATTATGTTTAAGTTTAGTTTAGTTTGCGTTTGAATAATAACATAGCAGTGACTCAGTTTTAATATGTATAAAATGACAGTATTGGTACCAATTAACTCATTGCATTCTTCTGATGATTAAATTACTCAAGTATATAGTACACTTAGAATGTGCCCAGTATTTTTAAGTGCTTAAAAATGCAGGTCATTATTTGTTGTAGTTGTGATTTTTAGTTATTTAAAAATAACCTTCTACAATTAGGTGTGTTCAAATCTACCATTATAATTTCCCCATTAGAGTATTAAACACTGATTAACAGGTCTAGCAATAAATTAATACAAAACTGGTTTTGACGTCCAACTTATTACTTGCCAGCTATAACTGTACAAAATTTACCTAACCAGTGTGATTAGATTTTTTCATCTTTAAAAGAAGAATTAGAGTATGGTGAAGTAAGATAGACTATAATAAACTCTCTTAACTAATAGTAAATGAATGCTGCTTTCTGGATATTGGTTTTCATTATCTCCTTAATTATTAATTATAAAATCATATTTTGATTCTTAATGTTTTCTGTTTATAGGCATATTTATATTTTCTTATGTATATAATTTCTAATTTCTCCTATATCCTAGTATATTTGTATTATACTTCTTAAAAAATAAAGGGAAAAATGATTCAGAATATAAACAAACTAATATTGAAGTAAATTGATTTTATTTTTATTGATTGCATTTACCATTTTCCAGATAAAGTCTAGTGCCCTAAGGTTAATAACAAGGCAAAATTTCCTGTATTGCAAAGGGATTGATATAGAGACCAGAACCCGTGTTATTCTGAAAAATAAAAATTCTCACTAATTGCATCTGATATTGTTTTAAATCACTGAGAAAATAATTTTATTCACATAACTGTACTTTTAAATATTCCAGCATTTTCTGTAGCTTCTAAAAGAAAAAAAAATCTTGTTATACCAATGTGAAGTTTAGAAGTGTTTTTTGGAAAAAAAGAATTTTACTGCAACTTGTATTTCTATTCAGCGTTAAAATCAATGAATATTACCATATTGTTGCAGCAATGTTAAAACATGAATATTGCAATATTAAATGTAATATTCAAGAAAGAAGATCAATTGGCCTCAAATCATTGTGTTTACCTGTTTGTAATGTATAGTTCTTTAAATTTCTGAATATATAAGTTACTTATACAAAAGTAGATTTTTCAAACTGCTTTTTAACACTATTAACATGACTCTTTGTTAAGTTCTTGCATATTTTAATTATGAGTGTTAAAATTCATAATGAAACTATTGTGTGACATTTATTTATCCAAAATCTTAATGTAAAATATGAATCAGCTAGGATCCACACTGTAATGAACAAAAATCTGCATACATTCATCTTCACTGCACTTTACTCGAGTTTTAGAAACTGAACTATAATATCAAATACTGTAAATAATTTTCAAAGTATACATGATCACACTACTCAACAGATTATGGTAGTTAATAGTATTAAATGTATGAAACATATCAAAGTACACTTACATTTAAAATTCATAATGTCAAGTGGGACTTTAGTCTGCTTACCAATCCTCCCACACTTCTATAACCCAGTGTTATATAAAAGTCAAGTACAGTAATCAATAGTTAGCTTTTATAAAATGTTAAAGCAATTTGACAGAATGATAAGTCTGTTCAAGCTAATTATAAAGTTGGATTTGTATGTGGGTATGCCTTTTATTTTGTTTGCCTAATATTTCATTTTTATTGTATTTTAGTTGCTCATAAAAAACTGGAGGTTAAAAAAAATGATCAAACAAGCAAAAAATCAAACTTCACCAGAGATACTGCAAGAATCACTGCTCTAACCCATGAAATCTTCCAGTTTGTTTGAGACCATGTCATGTTTTTCCTTTTCTCTTCCATACTTCAGAACATCTTCCATATTTCTCACCATCAGCTAATTGATTCATTTTTTCACTAGGAAAAAAGTAGGAAAAATGTACATACCTCCTAATCCTCCTCCTTCCTGCTCCCACACACACCTTGTCTACTCACTTTCTAGCATCTATGTCCCTCCACTCTTCTTCATTTTCCATTATAATGAATAAATTGTCTATGCTCCTATCTAAGGATAGTCCCTTCACGTGCCTCTTTCTAAAATATGTCTACAATTAAACTACTTCCCACCAATTTTACTACTACCACTTTGGTATAAGTCAACATAAATTCTTCCTGAACTATTAAACTAGATTCCTGAATGTTCTTTCTACCCTACTATGTAGCAGCTGGAATGTTTCTTTTAAAGTGTAAGCATGACTATGTCATTTCTGTGCTCAAACTCCTAAAAACTCCCTGATTTCTTTTTGTCCTACACCTACCTTTCTCCCTTTGTTACAATCATACTCATCTGTGTGCCATTCTTAGAACTCTGCAACCTCAAGTCAACTTTATATGTCTCCTGCCTAGGGCTATTTAATCTCAGATACTTTCATACCTCCCTCCCTCCCTTTTTTCATGTCTCTGCTCAAATGCCACAACTGAGAGGAACACTTCACTGGCCATCCTATTTAAAATGGAAACTCTCAGTTCTCCCAGTTCCCCTTTCTTGATTTATTTTCTCCACATCACCATCAGGGAGAATATATATTTCCTATCTATCTATCTATCTATTTATTTATTTATTCTCTATCTATCTATCTATCTATCTATCTGTTTTGCTGAGAGAGACTGGGGACTTATAAGAGTTTTATTTTTAAACCTAGTAAGCCTTCTCATTTATATATATATATGTATATATATATATATATATATATACATATATATATATACACACACACATATATATATACATATGTATATGTATATATATATGTGTGTATATATGTATATATATGTATATATATGTGTATATATATATACACATGCACACATACACACACACACACACACATATGTTTCCAAATTATTTTCAAAAACAGCTACTTTTCATTAGACTATCTCTTCTTTTCATGTTTTATCACGGGCAACTAGAAGAAGGCAGTTGGCACATTATACCTTTTACCTGGAAATCCCCTAGCTAGACTTATGAGCTCAGTGAATACTTTTTCTATTGCTCCACATTATTAAGGTAACAATGATTTAAAAAAAAAAAAAAACTGTACTACTGCATATGTAGGGTCTCTTTTTTTCTTACAGTTCCCTATAACGGTTTACTCATAGCCATTCAAGCTCACACCAACAATCTTTTAGGCCCTTATGTATTTTCCTAATATTCTACTTGAGACTATTCCAGCATTTACTAATAGTCTCCTTGAGAATCTTCCAACTTTTACCTGCTATCTTGCCCCAAGAAAATAGCACATCACTTAGCTTTTTGTTATGGCAATACACCACTTTTGGTTACATATTTTGTTTTTGTGAGATACTGATGAATAACAACTCACCCCCAAACCAGATGTCTTAAAATCACCAAACATTTTAATAAACTCATGATTGTCAGTTAGAAATTGGGACAGGACTCTGCTCACTGATTCTTCAGTTCAATTTCATGTCATCTGGTATAACTAAGTGTTATTTGGTTGGCAACTATATTGCTTAGGGTGATATATAATGGCTTCACTTACATGCCTAGTATCTTGGTCTATGTGAAAACTAGCATCTTGGCAGAGGTGCCTGGAAGACTAGACTTCACTGGACCACTCTTCCCACTTAGCCTCAGGGACTCTCTACATGGCCTCTTGACAGAGTATTCAAAGAGACCAAGGCAGAAACTGGTAGTTCTCATAAATTCTACATATATATCTATCTTAACATCACTCACACTATTCTCTATTTGTCAAAGCAATCATGAGCCAGCCCAAATTCAAAGAGAAGACATGTATACATTATCTCTCAATGTAAAGATTACCAAAAATTTTGTGGTCATTTTTAATTCAACACAGTTACTGTATGCAGCTAGAAGGACTGAAATAGTCATACAAAAAAACTTCAAAATATTCAGATTATGTTTAGAAAAATTCCATGCTATTTAAAAAAATCTATCACTCTTCTTTGACATATGAATCTCTGATACTCCATTATGACTGGCTTTATTTATTCTACGTAATACAGAGAAAAAAATGTGTATAAACTATTTTGCAATAGCTGTTTGTTTATAGGTAGTAGTGTAGCACAACAGAATTTATGAAATTTAATCTATATTCAGTTCTATTTACATCATAAGTCTGGAAGGAGAAATGACAAATAATTAATATTATATTAAAATCTATTATTCCTTTAAGTCTCCATATGTGGGGGACCTAGAGAACATCATCTATTTTCCAGTCTCCTGCATTAATGAATCAGTACACATGCAAATGTGCCTGGAGCAAAGAAGGAGTGTTGAGAACTAAATCACGTTATAGAGTAGACTGGTTATTATTAAATTTCTGAAGGAAGAATGAGTTGCAATTTATGAAACATGGAATGGTAGGGTCAAATGAAATGAATCTTAAATATTTATGGAATGCCTATGGAGCTTCATACAATAAAAGTTATCTCTAATATTTAATTTCTGACTTATTCTTTTTTTTTTTCTTTAGGCGAGGCAACCCTTGATTGACCTCACAGATTGCAAGGAACTTGTCAGCTTACAATCCTTTAATTTTTACTTTTTACGCCTACAGCACCTGGTCTTCCTAGGTGGTCTCCCATCCAAGTAATAACCAAGCCCGACCCTGCTTAGCTTCCGAGATCAGGCGGGAACTATTAGCCAGCAACTATTAGCCAATGATTAAATATTCTTTAGTTTTAAATAATGCAGAAAATTGAATCTGTCAAAAGTTAATTTCCTCAAATATGAAAGTTAACTTCTATGTTAATTTCTCTCAATGAGCTCTTGCTCAGTGTTTTTCAGATTAGACAAACTAAAAAACTGAAGAGGTGATAGTGGGATAATACGAGACAGTGAGATAATTCAAGGAATAAAAACTGAAAGTTATTCAGAGATGATAAATTTCAAATGACAAAGTAAAAAGTACAACTGGAACCAAAGGAATTGAATCTAGTAACACCTGTCTACACCTGCCCCTATTCAGACAAACTTTTGCATTGAAAATAGTGACATCCAAATTGCTAATATATATTTCAAAAAGCTAAGAATTAAGGTACAAGCATAATTCAAAGTAATGATTTTATGAAAATGCCTTCTATTAAATAATTAAAGTTGGCCTTAACTTTAGAGAGAGTGTACAAATTTCCCATCCATAAATCTGCATTTAATTTTGAAATTATCTTTTATTAACCAGAAAGTTCTGCTTTTTGTGGTATCAGCTCAGGTGTTAAGATAGTTCTTGTTTAAGTGTTTTGTACTGTGTGATGACTGGGAGCTGAGCTGACTGTCAGTTGGAGTCTCAATTGTCTTCCATATGAGCTTCTCTATGTAGCTGCTTTTGCTTTTATTATGGTAGCATCCCACACTATAAGGCAAAATTTGCAGGCCCAGCCTTAGATGGTACAGTCAGAAGAGGTTACAGAACCAACCCAGGAATTTCATCAAGTGAATGAAAAACTGACTCCATTTCTTGATGTGAAAGTTACAATTCACATTGGAAAGAATAATGTGGTACGAGAAATACCATTGTAATAGTCTTCAGAATCACAAACTACTACATACTATCACTCAATTGTCTGAACTATTTTTAAGTCATTTGGAAAAAATGACAATGATTTATTAACATAGGTAAACTTTTTTTTGTCAGTTGACAACCCTATTCTTCATTTTTTAAAAACAAAGTACTTGAAATCATTTAACTTGTAAAAGTATGTTATTTACTAATGTCATTCTCTTTCTAAATACTGACAACAATATCTGAAATTAAATCAAACCTATGTTTAATTTACCAGTGAGTTTTATACCCTAGGTGAATATACCATGTTAAGATTCAGTATTGGGGTGTGCATAAGCTTGAATAAAAATGAAGGGGAGGTGTGAGAAAAGAGCACAAAGTTTAAGTACAGAAGCCTATAATACAGGTTAGTTCTCAGCAGATAAATGCCAGGAAAGAGTATACACAAAACAATTATCTAGAAATTAATTTATTTCCTAAAGTTATTTATTTGCAAGTTTTCATTGAAAGTCTCCAAAGATCATTATTTTAAATAAACCAGGTTTCCTGTTTGGTGATGCATCCTTCATTATTTCTTTTTTAACATTAGTCTTTTTTTCAAATCTTAGTTATTTGAAATTTGACCACCATTTCAGTTATTTTCTTTCCTAAAGCTTTCCTTTGGTCTCTCAATATAATTGAAATTACCCTGACATTCTACCATTTACACATTATGTATACTGGTTACATGTTGGATAGGCAATTGTGTATGTTTTAGACAACTATATTTTAATAAAAAAGATTAACAATTTTATTAATAGAAGAAAATCTACCAGGACATACTCTCAAACTATAATCTTATTCAGTATTATGCAAAACAATATGCATCCATTATCTCATTGATATATATTATTACATACAATTTAGAGGCTAGAAAGCAATGACACATTAAGTAACTTGCTTAAGTTTACAAGGTAGAAGTATTTTTCTGTGCTAGATCAACAAAGGCAGTTTGCCATCATTAGATTAGACTTTCTCTTTTAAAAATTTTATTTGAGGTTAGGTATTTAATTTAAAAATATTTTAGCATTTTAACAAATAAGTTAATATATCGAGATTTACTATACCTCAATACTAATTACTTAATTTTATTTTATGAATAAATTTTAAATAAAAGAAAACTATAGCATTCAAGGAACTAATTAGAATATTTTCTCATTGCATGTCCCTATGTTAACTCTGTAATAATTCCCCTACAGTATTCATGAGTAGGCTTATATGTTAGAGACAAAGAGAAGAACATCTTGACCTCACACAAAAACTGCAGAGATTTCAGTGGAATGTACTAGAAGAATTATTACTTTGATGCATAATATTCCAAATCAATATATACTAAATCCGAAGATAATTTTACTCATGTTTCCCTAGAAAACAAAAACAAATAAAAAAATTCATTTAAAGAAATAATATAAAACTACAAATTATTTTAGCATATAATGATACAAAAATACACACACACACACACATACACATATATATTTAATGTAAATACTAAATTTCATCCACATATAACAATATTTTCTCTCTCTTTCTTTCTCTTTTTAAACTGCTTATTGACACATTTTAAAACAAGGTTTTAAAATCCTTCTAGCTTGAATGACTCTGAGAAATATCTTTTGGATCTTTATTTGTCAAGTCCCTTGTTATGAACTGAATTGTGTCCTGAAAAAGTTGTATGTTGAAGTCCTAACTGCCAAAGTGACAATACTTGGAAACAGGGTTAAAAAAAGGTAATACAGTTTAAATGAGGCCATAGATGCGAGACCTTAATACAACAGGATTTGTGTACTTATTAGGAAAGAAAGAGACACCAGAGATTACTCTTCCACATATGCACAAAAAAGAGGCCACATGAGAATACAGGAAGAAGGAAGCCATCTGCAAGCTAGGAAGAGAACACTCGAAGAAACTGGTTACTGGTAACTTGATCTTGAATTTCTTTCCCCCAGAATTGTGGAAAAATAAATTCCTGTTGTTTAAACCACTCAGCCTGGTATTTTATTATGACAGTCCTAATACATACCTATGAAGAGGAGAGCCCTGACAGAATTTATTCTTTTTTTTAAATTAAATTTATTGTGGTGACATTGGTTAACAACATTATATGAATTGTATGTGTACAATTCTATAATACATCATTTGTATATTGCATTGCATGCTCACCACTCAGAGATTAGTCACCTTCGATCACCATGTATCTGACCCCCTTTACCCTCTTCATTCCCCCAACGCCCCTTCCACTCTGGTAACCACCACACGGTTATCTCTGTCTATGAGTTTGTTTGCTTATTTCATTTGTTCTAGAATTTATTCTAGAATGCACAGAATCAGTATATCCTACAGAATCAAGATAGTTTTGATGAAATAATCACCTACAACTCTCCCACCCCCATACACACACCACATCTGCTTTCAAGTTCACATAAGTGTATATGTGCTGGTGGACTCATTAGATCATACTCTTCTGAAAACAAAAGCACAGGCTTGGCATGGGGTCTATTAAGCAGCTTTCTTGATTATGAATATAAATTCTCCAAAATTTTAAGCTAGTGTGTATATCTATATCGATATCTTTATCTATATACACCTCGCTGGAAGAAGAACAATAATGTGTTAATGAATTCAAGTAGTCATTTCCTAAATAATAATTACTTACAAGGCACTAAGGGGAAATTGAAGATATATGCTATAAAGTATCATACAAACCGATATAGTATTAAAATGCAGGGTCAAACGTAATAGTAATGCAAGGAAGACTGAAAACTAGTTTCCTAAAGAGCTATTTTGAATATTGATAAAGGGCTATTGGCATTATCTTTGTGATTTATAATAATTATTTTTAGTTATTGGTTAGCACCTATAATGTCATGTTTAAAAAATATTATGAATATTTCTCTTACTTAAACAGTAAGTGGTGTTATCTCTGTAATTTTGTTAGATTTATTAGCTCTGGAAACACATGTCTATATCCAGACAAAGTGAAACAAGCAGTTGAGAAATGTTTTTATGTTCTTGTGGCAAAAAATAAATTGTGTTTCCATTTGTTTGTTTCCATTTGTTTGATTTAGTTAATAAATATGATATTATTAAATTAAATAGGCTTTTAAAAGGCAGAGCATGTACTCTTATTTCATCTTAAAAATTGAAATAGTCTATCAGATTTCATATAGTATAGAATATATTTTTTGTTTTCCTAATTTATTAGCGTTATATACATTTTCATTGCCATATATAATTTACAAATATATTTTATATATGTATAAAATAAATAATAGTAATTATTGATTGGAATAATTATGTAATTACTGAAATTACATGTACACTTTTTCAGTTGCCAACAATAATATGTTAATATAAAATTCAAAGGGTAAAAATTCCTCACCATGACCTAGTCCTACTCTCTTAACTTCCATTGTGTAGTCACATCATTAATTTGGTGAGAAAAGAAAAATGATTTAAATTCCTTTAAACATTTTCTAAATTATGTTCAACTGCAATGATTTCAAGAGGGTTCATTATTTCTCTTTCTTGTTAACTGATAAACGTGTTAAGTAAATAATAATAATAATAATAATAATAATAATTCAGAAGAATTTCGAGAGGCAAGCACATACTCTGTATCTAAATATCCAACTTTCTATATTAATAAAATAATAGTTGCCCTTTAGGTTACTGGGTTTCACACATTTTATTTCAAAGCAAATAGCTCCTGGTTCCACTAAACAATAGTATAAATGAGAAGTGTAAAGATTTGAAGCTAATGTAGATTAAAATTGAACCTTTTTCCAAGATAATTTAAGTATCATCGTCTTAGTTTAAGATGGAAAATCAAAGCACTGAAAAGGTAAAAAGATATTACCTCTTGCCTTGGGATCAAACAGCCTGCTGTACAAATCCCCTCATTGCTATAAGTTTGAAAATATCAATATAATTAAGCAATAAGATAATCTATACACAATGGAAATATTTATTCAACATGTATTGGTGGTTGACTATTTCACAAAATGATGCCAGGTTACTCTGGCTCCAACTGTTAGTAAAACAAACATAGTAACAAATAATTAAATATTTCAGAAGCATTTAGCTTCAGGAATCTCACCTACTTTCACAAATAAGAATACATAAAAACCCAAAGGCAGAGTAGAAACTAGCAGGGGGAAAGAGAGGCGTAAGAGGATGTTTCTAGGATAAGGGCAAATGAAAACTCCAGAGGCAAAAACAAAGATAACATGTTGAAAGGATAACATATAATAATAACTCAGAAGGCTAGAGAAAGGACTAGTGATAAAGAAGAAAAGCTTTGCAATTTCTGTTTTGAATTTTGGATTTTATCCTAAGAGTAAGAGAAAGTCATGAGATTTTTTTTTAGGTATGGAAGTACATGTTCCAATTTAAAGTTATTTCTGTGGCTATGAGTTGAAAATTATTGGGTTAGAGAACGAACAGAGGCAGGAAGATGGGGCAGGCTCATATAGAAATTTAAAAGTTACATTTTTTCTTATATAGAATAAAATATGGAGACGGACCTGATTTAAGAGTCTTATAGATTGTTATGTCAGAAAGAGTCAAGTACATTTTCATGTTTGTGACTTGACAACCTAGATAGATTTCAGATCAAGTAGTTGATAATAATAATTTTCCACTGAAATATAAACACCTCTTCAACTTTTTCAGATTCTAGTGCCTATGCCCTATCCAGGATTCCTCTGTTATCATTTGACATTTTATCTATTTACTTCCATTTGAGTTAAATGAGAATAGAGACATAGTCCCTTAATTGACAAATGTTCGTTAAACTTCATTCATGTGAGAGGAAAATATTGTGTTAGATATTCTCTGTGGGTAAGTCTATCAGGGAGAAGTTTATTATATATGTAATTCTATATATAGTTCCTGTGATAATAAACTCAATAAGTGTATAAGAGACATGAGAATTATGCAAAAATAACTATAACACAAAGTGTATTGGGAACAAAATTATGGAAGTTCACAAAAAGTAAAAAAAAATGCTCTAGCGATTAAGTACCACAAAGGTTCCTTTCCAACAAAATGCATCAATCAAAAGAAAAGAAAGGATAGAAAATGTTTTAAGAAAGCACTGAAGCACAGCCACAGACAAATGGGAAACAGCGGCAACAGATAGACTAAACTGACAAACAGCTACAAGGGCAAAAGCGTTAGGCCAACTCTAAATCTAAGAAAATAGCAAAATACAGGTTTTTGAAAATATTGACTCCAGTCCTCCATCTGAAAAAATCTAGTTCCTTTACAGAGACAAAGGCTATTGTATTGTTCACATTATCTCCGCATAGTTACTAAACGTTCTCAATGATTTGTATTTAAATATGGACAATAACTATACATAGCTATACATATATAAATATTTTTAAAAAGCAATATAGTAATATGTATATTGAGAGTATATGCAATCTAAAGAAACATAAAATGTTTTTAATCTTGCTGTATGGTCTCTTTAGTATTTTGGTGAAATTTAAGAGTTCTAATTTAATTAGATAGATGAATCAATAAGTCATCTCTGGATAGTATCATGATTCATCTCTCAAATCTTATCAATGAAACAACATAAATAATGTCTGTTGACCTAGATACTGAACTGACTATCAACATTATTTAATTGTTTATTTTGTAGAAACTATTCACTGTTGGTCTGGATTAAAAAAAGAATGAATGGGCAAGGTATAAATAAAACTAAACTATATAGGACAGGAGATATATACTTCTGTGAATTCCCTGTATTTCTTATAGTGTATTTCATGTAAAAGGATATATAGATATATTCTCATCAGGGCTGGAAAAAGTTTAATCTTGATAGATCTAAGGTAGTAAAAAGTAATAGCTACAAAAACAACAATCATATTGTAGTATTATTATCATTATTTCAAATATATGGACCAAATACTGTGCCAATTGCTTTATATGCAACCATTTATCAAATCCTAATAATGGCTTTATAAAAAATGGACTATTATTCTACTATTTAGCACACACTGAAACTAGGAGAATCTTAGTGAGAATCAACAATCTCCCTGAGATCACAGATTGTAATGGTGGTGATGTGTTTTATCTTTGAAGTTATCCATCCCTCTGTCCAAACAATTGGAGAAAGGAAAGCCCAACACAGACCTAGTGGAGAATTCCAAACCTTTATTCCAAACTCAAGAGGTAATCTGATCAATCAGCAGCCATGTTGGCTGGGCAGGCTCTGACCTTCTTAGCCTCTGCTCCACAACTGAGTCCTGGTAGGGGGTCTGATTAGCCTGCAGTGGCAGCACCAAAGTTCCAGGACCTGCTTCTCCACAGCTAGAACACCTGCAGGTGGTCTGATTCACAAGTAGAAGCACAGCAGTGAAGCCGCTAACGATTCCAGCCCCTGCTCTACAACCAGGAAAGGGAGCAAGGAAGTTGGGCATGGAGAGGTGGGAAATGGTGGCCTACATACGCATATCTATAAGTGCAGCAAATCTCCATGTCTACATAATTTCCACTCAATGTCTTAAGGACACGTAGGCCCAGTGGCCTCTGTGCCACCTACCCCAAGAGATCACCTAGAAACAGAAGATACCCCAGTGAAACAAGTTCTGCCCTCACCAGGAGCATATAAAGAAAACCCCAACAGTATCAGAAAAAATGAAGCAGACTAGAATATTATTACAAGGGCTCAGAAAACCAAACTGTCATTAGAATACTCACAAAAGTTGGCCAAAGATTTAGCTGATTTATGATTTAGATAGAATCAAGAGTCTCCTAACTTAATAACCAAACTGTTGAGAATATAATCAAAAATCACCCATTCATACCAAGAACCAGAAATAATATAACTTCAATTTATCAACAAGATAGATTAAATGTTGGAATTATCTGACAAGAATTTTAAGTAGCTGTCATTAAAATATTCATGAAATATGATTTAGTCATGAGAAAGAAGGAAACCCTGCTTTTTGTAACAATATGATGGACCTTGAGAGAATTATGATAATTGCAATAAGTCAGACAGAGAAAGACAAATTTTGTATATCACTTATATGAGGAATCTAAAAAAAGCAATGGTGGTTACCAGGAACTTTGGGAGGTAGAGGTATGTGGAGGGCATGAGGAGATGTTGATCAAAAGGTACAAACTCTCAGTTAGATAATTAGTTAACAATACAGTATTATATAGTTCAAAGTTGCTAAGAGAGTAGCTCTTAAATATTCTTATCACACACACAAAAAAGATAATTATGTGACTTGATGGAAATGTTAGCTAACACTACAGTGGAAATCATAGTGCAATATGTAAGTGTAGCAGATCAAAACAATGTGCATCCTAAACTTACACAATGTTATATGTCAATTATTTCTCAATATAGTGGGAAAAAACCTTCAACAATCAATTTTAAATTCTCTTGAAACAAATTTAAATATTAAGGAATCTTAGCAAATAAATATGTTATAAAAAGAACCAAATGGAAATAATAATCTAAATAATACAATTGAGTTTTTAAAATTACTATACTAATACATGAGTTCAGTAATGTCAACAAACAAAAATTATTTTACACAATGAAAAGGGAAAATGTAAACAAATTTTTTTTAAAAAGTGATAATATTTATAATTGCTCCAAAGCAAATAAAAAGTTTATGTTTAAATTCGAGTAAACATGGGCAGTAGTTTTAGATAAAAATTACAAAATGCAATAAACAAAATCAATGAAGACTTACATATTTTAAAAAATGTATCATGTTCATTGACTAGAAGAAACAACAGAACAAAGAAATCCATTCTCCCAAAATGACCAATAAGTGTATTGTAATCTGTAATTCCTATCAAAATCTCAGAAACTTTTTTGTAAACATAGGTAAAATTATTCTACAATTGGTATGGAGAGCCAAATAGTTCTGAAAGAGAGGTATGAAGTGAGAACTATCGCTTCCCACTGGTGAGGCTTTTTATGTAGCTACATAATCAAGACAGAGTAGTATTGTGAGGGAGTAGACGCACAGATCAATGAAACAGAATGCACAACCCCAAAACACAATCACATAAACATATCCAAATAAATTTTGATGAGAAAAAGCAATCTTACAGAGAAGGACTAGCCATTTTTATAAATGGTGATGAAGTAATGGGCCACAAATAGGCAAAAGCTAAACCTTTACATAACCTCATCTTATGAAAAAGTTAACAAAATAGATCTTTAGCTTTCATATAAAACATAAATTTAGAAAATGTCTAGAAATAATATGGAAAAATTTCTTCACAGAGGACTAGGCAAAAATCTCAGAGTTGACACCAAATCATACACATATATTTCAGCAAAGAATATATATATATAAAGAATACACACACACACACACACACACACACACACACACACACACACACATATATGGTTAAGTAAACATATGAAAATATATTTAGCATCATTCACCATTAGAGAAATGTAGATTAAAACTACAATGGTACTTATCGAAATTCTAATGCCATCTTTCACAAAATAGAACAAATATTCCTAAAATTTGTATGGAACCATTAAAGACCTGAAATGGCCACAACAATAGAAAGAAACAAAGAAAGAGAGAGAAAGAGAAAGAGAGAGAGAGAGAGAGAAAGAGGGAGGGAGGGAGGAAGGAAGAAGGAAGGAAGGAAGGATGGAAGGAAGGAAGGAAACTGGAGGCATCACACATCTTAATTTTCAATTATATTATGAAGATACAATAATCAAATAGTATGGAATTGGCATAAAAACAGACATACAGATTAATGGAAGAGAATAGATATCCTAAAAATAAACATGCACATATATGGTAAATTAATTTACAACAAAGGAGCCAAGAAAATACAATGAGGAAAGGGAAGTTCTTCAATAAATGGTGTTCTGACAACTGAACACCAACATGCAAAAGAATGAAACTGGACCACAACAATAATTCAAAATAGATTAAAAATTTGAGTGGAAGACCTTTTGAAACAATAAAATTCCTAGAAGAAAACAGGTGGTAAGTGCCTTAACATCAGTCCTGGCAATATATATATATATTTTTTAATTCAACACCAAAATCAAAGGCAACAAAAGCAAAAATAAAGAAATAGGGCTACATCAAATTAACAAACAAACAACACTTCCATACAGCAATAGAAACAATCAATAAAATGAAGAGGCAATTTGAAGACAGCTTAAAAGACCACTCTTGGGAACAAAATAAATCTTAAAGATTTATTGGTCTCTGAAGCTATCTCTGCCACAAAACCTAAATTTAATTAGATCGGACTGAGGAGTAATTTACACCTCAGGCTATTTTTGAAAACAATAGAGCAAATAGCTACAAATTAATGTAATAGAAGAAACTATTGCAAATCATATAAGGGGTTAATATCCAAAATATATAAAGAACCCATACAAATCAATAGCAAAAAACAAACAATCCAATTAAAAAATGGGCAGAGGATCAGAATAGACATTTTTCCAAAGAAGACATGCAGATGGCCAATAGGTACATAGAAATGTTGTCAATGTTACTAATTACCAGAGAAAGGAAAATCAAAACACTAATGAAATATTACCTCATATCTAATAGGTTGGCAATTATAAAAAAATATAACAAATGCTGGTGAGTATGTGAAGAAAAGGGAGTCTTTGTATACTGTTTGTGGTAATGTAAAATGGTATAGTCACTATGGAAAAGAGTATAAAGGTCCCTCAAAAATTAAAGATTGAACTACAATATGATTCAGCAATTCCTCTTCTGGGTATTTATCCAAAGAAAACAAAAATACTAACTCATAAAGATATCTGAACTCCCATTTTTACTGCAGCATTTTTACAATAGCCAAGACATAGAAACAACTTAAGTGTCCATTGTTGGATGATGGATAAAGATGTGGCATACACACAATGTAATATTATTTAGCCATAAAAAGCAGGTTACCGTGACATTTGTGACAACATGGATGAACCTTGTGGTATTATGTTAAGGGAAAAAAGTCAAAGAAAAGTATCATATGATCTCACTTATATGTAGAATCTAAACAATAACAAACTCATAGATACAGAAAACAGACTAGTTATTTCCAGAGGTGGGGATGTGGGATAGGTGAAATAGGTGAAGGTGGTAAAAAGGTACGCACTTCCATTTATAAATTAAGTAGGTCCTTAGGATATAATATACAACACGATGTCTATAGTTAATATTATATTGTATATCTGTAAGTTGCAAAGAGAACCAATTTTAAAAGTTCTCATGACAAGAGATTTGTAACTATATGTGATGATGAATGTTAACTAGATTTACTGTAGTGATTATTTTAACTAGATTTACTGTAGTGATTATTTAACTAGATTTACTGTAGTGATTATTTTGTGATATATACATATCATTATGTTGCACACCTTAAAACTAATATAATGTTACATATCAATTATACCTCAATTAAAAAAACACAATATATCACTGCAAACATATCAAAATGAATAAAATAAAATTTTAAGTGGTAGAAACAACAAATGCTAGTGAGGGTGTGGAGAAACAGAATCATTAATATATTGCTGTTAAGAGTATAAAATGGTATAGTCACCTTGGATGTTTTTTTTTAAACTATACATGGACTTCCCATATGTGTTCATAAGGATTCCCCAAGAAATAGACCCAGTAAAATATATAGGCAGAGACTGATATTGCAATCTTTTTTTTAGTTAATTTTTTAATGGTGACATTGGTTAATGAAGTCCAGTAAGTTTCAGCTGTACATTTTAACAGTAAGGCATAAATACATTTACATCGTGTATTCACTTCCCATAGTTAGATTTCTTTCTGCCACCACATATTTGACCCCATTTACCCTGTTTACCTCCCTCTTTTCCTTTCTCCAATATTATCTTAAGACAGAATCTCTCCATCTTGAGGTAACCTCTTTTATGTAAAGCTAACTGAATGTATATATCAATCACATTTACAAAATACTTTCACAGTAACACCTAGATTAGTGCTTGATTAAATAACGCTACTATAGCTAGCCAAATTTCTGCATAAATTAATCATCATACTATATGACAGAGCAATTACATTTTCAAATATATACACAGGGAAGGTAAAATTTATTTCACCCAGAAATTTTTATGCTAATATTCATAGCAGTTTGACTTCATAGTCAAAATCTAGAAACTACCTCAATATTCTTCAATAGATGAATGGTTAAATAAAATGTAGAAGATCCATATGGGATACTATTCTTCCAAAAAAAAAGGGGGGGGGGAAATGAACAAACTATTAATACAAGCAAATATTTGGATAAAATTTAAGAAAAGAATTCTGATTGAAAAAAATCTCCAAAGGGTACACACGGTATAGTTCTATTTATATAATATTTATGAAATAATATAGAGATGAAAAATTAGAGGTTTCTAGGGTTTAGAGATTAGGAAATAGTAGATGTGTCTATAAATAGGGTAGTGCCAGGGAGTTTGAGGTTATGTCCAGCTGAGTACCTTGACTATGGTTATACCTATACGAAGTTACATGTGATAAAATTGTATAGACACACACATACACACATCATTTGTGAAATCTGAATAAGCTTGGATTCAGATTATACTCATGTCAATTTCTTGTCTTTGATATTTTACTATAGCTATGCAAGATGTTAACACTGGAGGAGGGTTGAAGGGTACATAGAACATCTCTGTATATTTCTTCATACTTTCTTGTGACTCTATAACTATTTCAAAATAATATTTTTTCTTCAAAAATGAAGATGAACTGATAAGCATAAAATTAACATGAACAATGGATGTATGGCTATTCTTCATTAGGTTGCTTCATCAGTGCTGTTCACTTACATATGACACAGGCTCTCAAACTTTTTGCTTAAATAAGAAATCTAGCAGTCTGTTATAGACATGAAAACCCCTTGCTCATATACTCATTTAAGAACAGATTTGTATGTTTTTCCTACAATTATCAACTGATTTACAGATCAAAAGAGAAATGAAAAAATAATGTTTGTCAAAATTATCCAATTAAAGTAATTTTTATATTTGTTTAATCAGGATAGCCACCTCCACTTTTTCATTTTCCTATATCGCTAAAAACTTTTTTTTTTTTTTTTTTTTTGGCTAAAAGAGTAGAAATGTAGTATTAAGGTATTATTTAAACTTTAAGAATTAAAATAAGAATGAAGCAAAATGTATATTTCAAACATCTTCTCTCAGTCACCTCTATCATCTTGCCATGATTAAAGTTGAATAAGAGAGAGAGAGAGAGAGAGAGAGAGAGAGAGAGAGAGAGAGAGAGAGAGAGGCAGAGAGGGAGACTTGATTCCTAGAAGTGGGAGTGAGATTAGCAGACAGCCTCCGATTGTGAGTTTTTTTTCAGTGTAGGTGTAAGCTCCAGAGAATTGCTTAGGCGGATACCTAACTTCTCCCAAGAAAAGCACTCATTCCATGACTGAGTTAGGCAGGGGAATAAAGGCCGGCAGTTCTGAGGACTATTCTCCCCAGAGCCCCTTTGCAAATTGTACAAAGGTTTGTTGGGCCCGAGTTATACAGTTCAATATCTCCCTCTGACCAGTCCTGTTTCCTTCTCTCTCTTTCCACAAGTATGGCTCTCTAATAAGCATTTTGCCCTCCCCACTCCCACCCACCTCCCAAAACCCTATATATTAACACTGGAGTAATGTCTGCTTAAATTAGGGCACGTACATCTATTGAACTATTGTACAATTAACTAAGGCGATGTTTTTGAAAAAAAGCTTCAAATTACTTAATATTACTTTATAATATTAAATGAATTCTCTATAGACACTGAATTTGTAAGATGATTGCAATATGTGAATGTATAGACACCGAAAAGATAAATACACAAATATATAAATAGTATCTATTTCTGAGTAGTAGGATTATGTATTGTTTATATTCTAGCTGCCATGTTATATGAAATTTTATTCATCTTCTGTAATAATTATGAATTGTTCTAACAATAACGAAAAAACAAAGTCAATACATATGACCAAGAATTGTGTAAGAATGCTAAACTAAGGGATAAACTTAATATTCACTCAAATTAAAGCTTAGTTGTAATTCAACCTTCTCTGTTAATTGACTTTATTTTATTTTATTTCTATTTTTCCCTTTGCATTCAATATTTGAATAGAAAATTTCTTCATAAACAAGTTTGTTATATTCACAGTGCTTGGAACTAATTAGAATAATGATCACATCTAAAAGTGGAGATTATCTCCATTTTAGAGCTTTAATTTGCCACTTTTGAAATAGAAATATTTCATCCATAATTGCTATAAGGATGAAGAGATAGTCTAAGTATCAATTTTAGAAAAAATTAGAAGGTAAAATGGGGTCAATGATTCTAAATGGTGGATTATCACCTATAATGATAGCTTGAAATGAAAAGTCAGTAGTAATTTTAACACATGCCTCATCTGAATTTGTTATGGAAGTTTTAAAATAAAAACTACCAAATACAATTCTTTTATTGGATTATCTAGTTTTATACTAATTTCTAACCTTTTTATTTCAGAATTTTCTAAATAACAATGAAAAAACTAAATATCAACGTAGAAAATGTAAATATACTCAACTGTCATTTTTCTATTTATTAAAAACAAATGACTTTTTCTTAATAAAAATCTCTACTCTGTGCTAAAAACAGTATCTGAAACTTGGAAATAGCACTTACTGTAAATTAAAACTAAAAATATGAGTGAATAATTCCATATATTTAAATGTTAAATGTTACTTCAAATATGGGATTTTTAAAATAGGAAAATGATGAGAAATTTTTCTAAAGCTCTTCCCCCTATACAAGCATTTAATACATAGATACATATACATTTCCATGCATATGTATAGTCTTTATAATGTCCCAACTTTTTATGCATCTACTCTTTATTGTCACAGTTTACACAAACTATAAAATACAATCACAGATTTTTATGAAGTACTACAATGGTAATGGAAATTATCTATGTCATTGAGCCCTCATTGAATAGAATCTAGTTATCTCTATTTCTGGCAATGCTTCCTTTTTCTCTCCCAATTATTCCTGATGATTCTGTGCTTCTCTTCCTTCTGCCTTCTGGATATATGAAACTTTAGCTACTGCTTTCTTTCTCTTGGCATTGGGACAGTGTACCTTTATGTCAGGAAAAAGAAAGAGATCTCGATTCTAAAAGCTCTTTTTATTAGGCACTTAAAAGGTGGCTATTTCAATCTCCTTTGCGACCAAGTAGGTTATTTCCACTGGACTAGGTCTAAAGACATTCTAGTTGGTAACAGTATGCTCTACATTTAAAAGAATTTCACGCAGCTAATCATAGAATTGTTTCTGTGACCATGTATAAGACTATCACTCATTACTAACTCAGAGCTATGTTTCTTTTCTTTCTCTCTCTCTCTTTTTTTTTTTTTTTTTTTTTTTGCAGAGTGTTATTCCAGATATCAGGAGAAAATATTATTCTAAAATTTTGATCCAATGTTCTAAAGGCAGTCAATAAAAGCTACTTTCAATATTTCTCATAGCAGGCTTCTGATGGCATGATATGGCAAATAAATCTGAGGAGATTTAGAAATACAGACTCTGACTAGGCACATATCAATCTAACAATATAGTGAAACAGAAAAGACAGATATTGATAATTTTATTATACAGGAGTGAAAACTAACCATCAAATGTGAAATATTATATACTTAATCTCATTTAACCCTGCAAAGAATCCTGTGAATTTATATTATCCACATTTGACAAATAAGCATATTGAAACTGTGAACAATTACCATTTTCACACATTGCATAACAAAATAAGCAGTAGAACTGGATGTTTACCTTAGATAAGGGTTTCTGAAATTGCTGCCAATAGATTTTCTGTATCAGAAACTAGTGGGAGTGATGATTAGAAATAAAGCTTCTTAAATTTCACCATTTAAGTATTGTGATTAGGCACTCTGAGTATAAAAATCCAGACATCTGCATTTCTAACACCTTAGGTACTTCTAAAGGACATAAAATTTTGAGAAATTTTGTTGTAGGTTTTTTGCCTCTTACTTTAAAAAATATATATTATAGTTTAAATTTGGATACATAATCTAAAACATTAAAAATCATACATCTATTCTAATCCATACATTTTTCAAGGTACTATTACATGCTCATTGAAATTTTTATGAACGAACGAGTGACATTGTTTAGCTTAGAGGTGTCCAATTGCAGCCAAATTTGTCAGATTAGTAATACCTGCCTGAAAAATTAAATGGAGGAAAAATAACTAAGGCTATGTCCAGATAAAATAAAAACTGCTATAAGTTATTAACTAGACTTCTACAGACAAAAAATAGATAAATGACACTGTATTTGCAAAGTGTTTGCTAGCCATGAAATAACCTGTTATTATGATACTTATCTTGAGGTTTAACCTACATTATGGCACAAACTTTTTAAACAGCATTGCTAATAGCAAAAATTCAAAACTTTTAACCAGTAAATCTTGGATTCAACTTTTAGGGCTAATAAATTCATCACAAAAATTGGGAATAGCATTTCCAAGCCTCAATTTTTGAAGCTAGGAATATGTGTCTTACACATACACATAACTATCTCTTTAATAATTTTTAATGTTATAAAGAATGCATGAATAAATGTAAACCTATTTACATAATGTCTGCATTAGGAATTTTGCAGATCCTGTCCCAAGCCCTCAGCCCAGCATGATGGACAACCCACTCTGGATAAGTGTGACCAAGAAGACAGGGATCAATCTCCCCTCAAATCAGTTAACTGCTATAATATCCCACTGAGAGGAGGGACAGGTAGCCAGCATTCTTTTTTCTCCCCTGTGAGGCAGTAGTCAGAAATTTTCCCCAGGGAAAGAAAAAGGGCTAAAGCTCTCTTTAAAAGAACTGGCATTATTTGTAATGGAGTGTTTCAAGCTTAAGGGATTCTCAAAAACACAGGAGATGTGAGTGCTAAGCAATAAAGAGCAGGCTAGCATCTCCCTGACAGCAACAGGTAAACCATTACCATAGGCCAGCTATTTTACCAGAAAGACCCAGAGAAGGAGACAGTCAAGAAAAGCCTTTCTGTGGTCAGAAGAAAACATAAAACTTTTCCTCAAAACCAACCTGCCAAAGGGCTCAAATTTAACTGTGTCAGACTTTGGAGTAATTCTTGCCCCAATCATTGATGCAAACAATACAGCAACCAGTCGACAATTAGTGACTGATAGTGATACCTTGGAGACAGACTGCTCAACAGAGATATAGAGAAGAGAGAGTGAAACAGAACCTGTTAAAACCATTGTCATCACAGGGTGACTGTAAGCATGCCCAACACTGCCCCCTGAGGAGTGACATCAAAGACTTCTGATATAGGGAAAGCAGACTTCATGAAAATAGGACAACTGTCATTAAAAAGAAAAATAAACAAACAAATAAATAATAAACAAACAACCCCAGAATGGAAGAATGGGAGTCAGTATCCAGAGTTACTAAAATGTTATCTAAAATGTCCAATAAAAAAAATGTACACGTGTTCTCTTTTCTTTTGTTGTAGTCTCTAAGGATAAACAATTATATAAAGAAATAAGTAGAACACTGTACTATTGGTTTTATAACATATATGGATGTATTTTGCATAAAAAATAATAATGAAAAGAGAAAGAAGGTATAGAGCTGTACAGCAGTAAAATTTTGGTATCTCATTGAAATTAAGTTAGTATGAATGGGAAGTAAATTTTGATAAATCAAGATATATATGGTAAGTCTCAAAGTAGCTACTAAGATAATAACTGAAAAAATGTGAAAAAAATTAATAAAGAAATCAAAATGTTACACTGGAATATACTTAGTGCCCCAAAAAGAGACTGAAGGCAAAACAGAAGTACAACAAAGAAATAAAATGTATAGAAAACCAGAAGTAAATGGTAGCATAAATTCAACTATGCAAATAATAAAGTCAAAGGTATGAAGGTTAATAATCTAATCAAAAGGGAAAGATTATCAGAATGGTTTTTTTAAAAATCCAACTGCATGTTGTATACAAGAGACACATTTTAAATTCAAAGATACAAATAGGTAGAATGCAAAAGATGGGAAGGATAACCACAAAAAAGCTAGAGTGGATAAACTAATGTCAGACAAAACACACTTAACAATAGAACATTAATAGTAATAAGAGGGACATTTTATGATAGACATGTCAAACTTGTCCTATTATAAACTTACATATACTTAACAAGGCCCCAAAACACATGAAACAAAAACCAACAAAATTGAAGAGAAGGCCATTTCTGTTTAACATTGCACTAAAGCTTCTAGCCAGAAAATTTAGGCAAGAAGAATAAATCAAAGGCATGAATATGGAAAAAAGAAAAAGAAGTAAAACAGTCTTTATTAGTCTATGTTAGTGAAATCCTATGGAATTCACTAACAAAACTATTAGAACTAAAAAAAAAGAATCGAACAAAGTTGTAGAAAACAAGATCAATATACAGAAAGCAATTCTATTTCTATACTAGAAATAAACAACACAAAAATAAAATTAAAACAATTTCATTCATAATATCAAAAAGAAAATAGTTCAGAATGAATTTAAGAAAAGCATGATCTTGCACAACTAAACACCTACTGTTCTACGCTGTAGATATTCTATAATTTATTTCATTATTCTTTTATTAAACACGTCTTTTAAATAGCTTTATTATAAAACGGTGCCACAATGACTAATGCTATTATTGTACCTTTATCTATGTGTTCAATTTATCTCTAACCTGTAAGTATAATTGCTGCCTTGGAAACTATATACAACTAAATAATCCAAATAAAACCAAATTATTCTCCAAAGATAGCACAGATTTTCATACGTCTATGAAGAATTAATTGAAAATGCCACTTTCCCCATAACTTGGCTAACACTGACAGTTACAAATATATTTTTAATTTCTGACCAAACTAATGGACAATATTTTTTTTCATTATTATAATTTGGAATACTTTTTAAAAGATAATTTGAACATTTGTCCCATCATCTTGTTTGTATGCCTCTTCCAAGTTCCCTATGATTGAACCATTTTTCAAATTATTTACTTTTATTATTCAATTAAGTTTCTTTATATTTCCTCATTCAGTAAATATTTAATGAGTGTCTATCATAGGCCTAGTATCATTCTAGTTACTGGCTCGCTATAGCTTTACGGTAATATGCTTCACTAAGCTTAGTAATTGTCCCTCACAATCAAGTTTGAGAAAAACATGTATTAATAAAAGAGAATTCTAGTGATTTAAAAAAAAAATCTGTAGAGATGGTTTTCTGGTATTCATTTTTGATTCTGTTGTCACTAAAGAAATGTGTTGCTTTATATTTTTGCATATAATAAATAATTTTAGTAGTATATTTTTATGGATTAAATTTTCCAATGGCTTACTTTAAAAGTTTTACAACTAAGTACGTAACAGAAATTGGTTTACATTTTCATTTTTTATGCCTTTCTTTTCTTACTGTAGCATATGAATTGGATGATTGTGCATCATTTTCATCCTTTACAAATATCTACATAACATGAAATTTATTTGTTGTTTGTACAATTGGTAGAACACATCCAAAGAAATATCAAGTTTTATTTCTTTCCAATAACATTTTAATATTTTCTCTTTATTTATTTTAATCATGGGAAAATGTGTTTTATGTTTCTTAAGTGTTGTGCTAATTTAATTTCTTTGCCCAAAAGTCATCTAACATAAAATTTCTTATATTTTCACAAATTGTGCATGAATTATTCATAATTTTAAAGACATCTATATCTAAAATTGTTTCCCCTTCACACATATAATCTGATTAGTTTCTTCACCATCAAACCCCTACCTTCTCTCAGCTATTAATTTTTACATATTTGTATTTAAAATCATTTATGCATTTAAAATCATTTATGTTCTGATGTATAATATTTTTAAATTGTTTAATATTTTATTCATAGATTGATTCTAAATAATAAAACCCCAAAGTGGTATTTAAAGTATTATAAGTATATAAATGTTGCTCATTGTAGTCATTTATCATGCTGGAATATTGGAATATCATTTCTTTCTCTCTCTTGTTCTTTTTCATTCCATCCAGGATAATGACCTCTGTAATATTTGTAGCAAGATGTCTCTTGCACTGAAATTAAATTATTTTTTTCTTAAAACAATTTCTTTAGATGATATCAAATATTAACATAATTTTTATTTAGATCATGTTTCTCATACATTTTCTCTCCTTGAGTAGATTTATTTTTTTTTATACCACGTTACCAATATTATCTATGTCTTCTGTCATTTAGTCTTTAGTTTCAAAGCTGTTCTGTTCATCTTAAAGACTTATTTCTTGGAATGCTCAACTTCTTTTAGTTGTTTCAAATGACTGTTTTTTATATCCGCTTTTTAATATTTCCCAGAAATTCCTCTCTGTGGATGTATGGTTAGTGTCATGATATTGTATTTCCTAGATATCTTCCTATTTGTTCCCTTGACATTTATTTATAAAAGTTCATACTTAAAGTAATGTTTCCAGAAAGTACATAAGGTGAAATGTCTTTGTTCTTTCACATCTGATTTTTTTGTTTGTTTTTTACTCTCAATTCATTGTTGTTTTATCTGAGTTTAGAATTAGAAATTTAATTCTTAAACTTTACATGGAACCACAAAAGGCCACAAATAGCCAAATAAGTCTTGAGAAAGTCTTGAGAAAGTGAGAAATATCATGTTCTCTGACATGAAACTATAATACAAAGTTACACTAATCAAAACATTATGGCACTGGCATAAAAAAAGATATATAGATCAATGGAATAGAGAGCCTAGAACTAAATTCTAATCTATAACAAAGGAAGCAAGAATATACAATGGGGTAAAGACAGTCTCTTCAATAGCGATGTTGTCAAAACTAGATAGATACATGCAAAAAAAAAAAAAAATTGGACCACTTTCTTATACCACATATAAAAATAAACTCAAAAAAGATGAGACTTAAATGTTAGACCTAACACCATAAAGCTCCTAGAAGAAAACATAGGCAGTAAACTCTCTAACATCACTCTAAGCAATCTTTTTGGATATATCACCTTGAGCAAGGAAATAAAAGAAAAAAAATAAACAAATAAGACTACATTAAACTAAAAAGTTTTTGCAGAGCAAAGGAAACCATCAACAAAACCACAGACAACCTACTCAGTGGGAGGAGATATTCTCAAAAGATAAATTTGATAAAAAGTTAATATACAAATATATAAAGAACTCATACAACTTAACACACAAAAAACAAATGATCCAATTAAAAAGTGGGCAGAGGACGTCAATAGACATTTTCCCCAAGAATATATACAAATGGTCAACAGACATACAAAAAGATACTCAACATTACTAATCATCGGGGAAATGCAAATTGAAATCACAATGAAATATCATCTCACACCTGTCAAAATGGCTATCATCAATAAATCAACAAATAACAAGTGTTGTCAAGGATGTGGAGAAAAGGGAACTCTTTTGATGGGATTGAAAATTAGTGCAGCCTCTATGGAAAACTGTATGGAGATCTCAAAAAATTAATATAAAGCTGCCATATAATCCAGCAATTCTGTTTCTGGGTATTTATCTAAAGAAAACAAAAACACTAATTTGAAAGGTATATGCACCCCTATGTTCACTGTGGCATTACTAGTAAGAGCCAAGAAATGGAAGCAATCTAGATGTCCATTAATAGATGAATAAATAAAGAACATTGTGTGTGTGTGTGTGTGTGTGTGTGTGTGTGTGTGAGAGAGAGAGAGAGAGAGAGAGAGAGAATTGAATATTATTCAGCAATAAAAATTAAATCTTGCCATTTGTGACAACATGGATAGACCTAGAAGGTATTATGATAAGTGAAATTAGTCAGATGGAGAAAGATAAGTACCATATGCTCTTACTTATATGTGGAATCTGAAAAAGAAAATACATTTATAAAACAAAAATAACATAAATGAACAAACAAAACAGAAACAGTCCTATATGGAGAACAAGTCAATAGTTGCTAAAGGGGAGGAGTGGGGGATGGGAATAAAAAAAGACATCAATGATTAAAAACATCTCGATCAGGAATTATCTATAAAAAATATCAAGAGCTAAAACAGTAACCATTTGCATATATATATAAATATATTTAATATATAAATATAATATATAAAATATAAAAATATGTAAATATAAAAATTATATATATATACATATATACATATACATATATATACCATAACTCAACATTATATATATATATATACATATATATATATATATACATATATATATATACATATATATACCATAACTCAACTGTCACCCAGAATTCCATAGTGATAAGAAAACAGCTTTCAGTCTTTCTTTCCATTCATTCAAACATACAACAAAACATATGTTTTATATTTGTGTGTGTTTGAGTATATATGTATGTGTGTGTGTGTGCTGGCCACTTAAGATCTATATATAACTACATTTCAGAGAATTCCACATTGTGTGTAGTGCTTCATATGATTTGTGCCTGCTCTGAAACTTGAGAAAACAAGACAAAAGTTCATGGATGATTATAAATGCTTAGTGATGTTATCAGTGTGCTGTGCGGAGTTTCTCAATAGTGGTAGAGTTTACAAAGACAACAGCCACCAGTAGTGAGGGAGTATGTTGCTTTTACATTGTCCTTGCTCTGGTTCCTGTGGCCTAGCCTCCTTTTATTTCTGTCCATTTTCCAAATCTGGTTTTGCAGCATTTTTCTATCAATGTAGTTGGCTGCTTGATATTCTTTCAAATCTGCTATCAAATCTACTCCTGAAAAGTTAGGGTCCATAATCTCTAACTAAGGAAATTGATTACAGTAAGATAGCAATTTTTGTTATTGTTTATAATTAAAAAAATAAGAATCTTTAATTTTCTTAGTTCTAAAACATTTCATCAGTATATGTTCACATTTGGCTATTTCTTCCCATTCATTCTGCTCTAAAAAACTGGATAATTAAAAAAATAAACTTCATACTTAATATCATAATTTACTGTTTTTAAATAACATCATCAACAGATTTGATAACTATGATAGTGTATAAACTTTTAAAGTGCCTTTTTTACGTTTGAACTTTTTTTTAAAACCATAATCACTATGAAAAAGTGACTAACTGCATCCTTCTATCACAAACAATTAAAAAGTAGATATGTCCTATTTCTTGGGATAATATTTACGTAGATGATAGGTTTGAATATTAAAGTGTTTTTTTCTTGTATGTATTTTATAAATAAAAAAGATAACATTCATAAAATGTATTCTTTGAGGTTTTCTAAATTTCACTGTAAAAATGTGTTTGGAACATGAAAAAAAATGTTCTGTTAAAATCTTTCTAAAATTTCTGCTATTGCCATGGTTCACCTCAAAACTACTTATCTCTAGTCAGAAAGTCAATAAGTTTTTCTCTAAAAAGCAAAATTGTATGAAAGTTTAACAGGTAAGGGCATCAAAATATTTCACTCTGCACAGGCCCCAGGAAAATGATGTGGATA
This sequence comes from Eidolon dupreanum, assembly GCA_028627145.1. Taxonomy (NCBI): domain Eukaryota; kingdom Metazoa; phylum Chordata; class Mammalia; order Chiroptera; family Pteropodidae; genus Eidolon; species Eidolon dupreanum. The sequence continues at coordinate 56,694,133 of CM053501.1, read as the reverse complement.
TATTCCAGCGCAATCTTTCAAAAAAGAACCTTATGTTATAAATTCCTTGAGATTTAGAATTATTTAAGAATTATTATAATAAATGTTTTAGGGTATTTATAAAACAAAATTGCTGGATTAATCACACATATAAATACATGTGATAATTTTTCATGATAATACCCTAAAAGGTACATTTAAAAATATAAAGAAATAAAACATAGGCTAACTTTACGTATAAATCAAAGTCACCACTTGCACATGTATAAGCCTTTATAAATTGTCTTTTGTTTAGAAATCAATTTGTTAGCTCTGTCAACACAGACTAAGAGATCTGGAAACCTAAAGTGAATGATTACCTATTTCATATTGAAGTCCATTATTTTAAAAAGTCATTGTACGCCATCAAAAGCACAGACTAATCAATATCTGACAAAATTAGCCCAGTTACTTAACCTCTCTTATTTTCAATTTATATATTTAGGTACTAAAGAAATAAGAATTTACTTTTATTTTGAATCTTTCAATGAATAAACTTGTTTATTACAAATTAATTACAATCCTAGAAAGAATTATGCACACAATTAACATAACTGACACACTGATTAGATGTTATAAAAATAAATATGCAGAGTTCTGGTCAAGATGACGAAGTAGGTAAACACTGTTTTGGCCTCCTTTCACAACCACATCAAAATTACAACTAAACTATAGAATAATCATCAATTAGAACTGCCTAACATGTAGCTGAACAGAAGTCTTCTAAGGCTATACAGAAGAAGCCTCCTCGAGACTGGAAGAAGGGGTTCAGACACAAAATGGGCTGTCCCCACATCTACATGTAGCACTTAAGAATTAGGAGGAATATCTTAGCTGTGAAGGTCCCCTGGTAGGAGTGAGGGGTCTTAATCCCACACCAGGTTCCCGAGCCCAGAGCACCAGTGCCTGGAAGAGAAATTCCCACAACTTCTGGCTATAAAAACTAGCAGAGTTTGTGGTTGAATGAGACTAACTGCAGGAGTCCTGTGCGTCCTCTTAAAGGACTGGTGCACAGATTTACCCACTGACAGACTCACTCGCTCACTCACTCACTCAATAGCCATCTTTTGAAACTTTCAATTAAAGTTTGATATATGGCAAGATGTCCTATATTACAGTATTGACTAGGCCCACTGCAATTTCAAGGAAAATAGATATTGATAGCAATACATAAATGCAGTTCAAATGAGATCTCTTGGGTGATAGTTGGCTGCTGTGGAGGTTAGGGATATTGGAATTTACTTGTAAAATCTTAAAGCCAAGATATAACCAATATCTTATGCTTGTTTCATGACAATCAATGGTATACCTCAGGCAGAGTTTGTAGAGGAGCGTGGTTTTCTTAATTAGGTTAATTAAATTTCAGCGGTGAAATCTTTTTATGCAAAGAAAATGCAAACCTTTCTTTGAATATGTACAGGTAAAATGAATAACTGGGGTGAAACAAATCTCAATCCTAAACTACCACATAGAAGAGAATCAAGCTCTGATATTTGATATTTTTAGAGTTAAATTTAGTTAAATTATTATTATTTGCCACATAGAAATAGACATTAGAGAAACAGAACACATTATTCTTTGAACTTCTATGACATGGTTTTTACCATTAATTTTACATTGAACATTGTGTTTCATATTGTTTAATTTGGATTTAATCATTAAATTATTTGCAGTTCATATTATTATATATTATTAGAGTAAAAACTACTCTTATTTTTAACTTACAGTGCCAGAAACAAAGGCATCTTGAAAAGCAGAATAGAATAAATGACAATATAGCTAGAAATGAATGGAAATGTTTTGGTGGGAAAGTGTTTATACTTTGCTTTTCCTTTATTCTTCTCTTCTACTTCAGGGAATAAAGAGTATAAAGTATGCAATAAAAGAGATATCAACATTGATAAAGAATAAATGGAAACAAAGCCCTTAAGCACAGTAATACAATAACATAATTCTATATCATGGGAAATTTGAAGCTGGAAAAGTGGCAGATGCTTCCAGGTAATGAAACAATTTTCTGTAGCTGATGTGGCTTTAAAAAATATATTTAAACATTTACAACTATATGATCTTCCTAGAAGGAGCCTCAGTTTACAACAAATAATCTTAAATATACAATCTTAACTATATTAACCTTAAATATGGAAATAAAATATCCAATAATCTTAAATACAATGATCTTAAATATATAATCAGTGTCAATTTTTCCCACTCCTCCTCATTCTCCTTCCTTCTGCAGAGGCTTCCAACTTGACCCACTTAAATTTTTTTTTTCTCCTCCTTAGTCACTCAAGAAGGGTTCTTCCATATCTTGGTCAGTAATTTGCACTTTTTTGATATCCAGGCAGTAGGAAAAAAAGTTGATTTGAGAACTAAAAGTATCATTAAAGCTAGAACTTCAATAAATTGATTCTGAAAATGTTTAGAAAGTTATAGGAGTAGTTGTAAGTATAAAAAGCAGATGACAGATAAATTATTGTGGCTGATTATGTATATTACCCTCTTATCATCTATACAAAGTACGCTTTTATTTTTTTCCAAATTGCCTTTTAGTGGTAGATGAGATGTGTTTTTAACCAATCACATTTGACATTAGACAAAGGCATGAGGCTTCTTATTTTTAATAGGAAATGCACATGAGCATATAATAATTTATATGTATTATTGCTATAACAATGTTCATCTTTATCTTTATTTGTATATATTCACATAATGTTACATATTTATATTTTATATCTAGTTTTAAAAGTAGTTATATTAAAACTGTAAAATAATTTCTCCATGTTTGTAAAATTATAATACATTAATAAAGTATCTACTATAAATTAGGTCCTTTACTTACATTTTTTTTATTACTATCAATTTTCATAATAACTAAGAATATTACCCTAGTTTAACTTTCACTTTCTCAGTATAAAACAACTAGTAATTAGCTGTGCAGAGATTTGAAATAATATATTTTCTATTTTGAGGTTATTTCTATATTGGGTGTCCTTGTGTAATATATAATATCACTAAAGACAGCATGTTTTGTTTTGTTTGTCAAGAATTGTGGTTTGTGTGTAGAGTATAAATATATATCTTAACTTTCCAAATAAAATACAATTTTATTGAGAGATCATAAACTAAATAGATTTTTCATACAGTCAACATATAAGTAAGCAGAAACAGAATGGGTAAATTTTAGATCAATGTTAGAATTCTTAAAAAACACACTCTGTGACTATGCTACTTTATTATTCAGAGTTTCTTGATTCATAGCCAGCACGACTTTGAATCATATTTATGATAGGTGAGAAAACTTTAATATGTTGTATGTATGCTTTTAAAATCAATTTCCACTACTTCACTTTTTCTCCAAAAATATCTTTGATTTGCAAAATTTAAGTAAGAAGTAATCATCATTTATTTGCTATGAAAAATAACTAGAGATAATATTTTTGACCTTTTAAAATATCAAATTATACCAATGTGTTCTTTTCTAACCTTTTAAAAATCACATTTCTCATATTATATTTGAAAGATAACAGAACTATAATTTCAGTTACATTTATTGTACACTCTGCATCTCATTTCAAGAGAATATTAACTAAGGTGGGAGTAAACACTAGCTACTACCACCCTAACTGTAACCTCTTTTGATATATTCATCTATCTGTTAATTATTATTCATCAGAAGTTCTGCATGATTAGAGATGAGAAAAATAAGGCCAGAGGATCCACATTGTAGCAATAGAGATGACAGCAGTAAGATCACCAGCTGTTGCAACCCCTGCTATAATTAATATTTATGATTTTGAAATTAACAGAGCAGTTTATTAAAAAAGCACAAAGATAAAACTGTGGTGAATTGTTATTTTTTAAGGAAAGGATTTTTGGGCTTAAAAGAAGTTTGGTTTTGCTTAGATTAAAAGAAAGGAAGAAAACAAGTGGAAAATGAGCAAAATATGGATGAGAAAGAAATAACTTCTTAAAGTGAACCACCTTAACTTAAAAGTCTTAATGGTGTCAACCAACAATGGTAATATAATCTAAAAATTGTAACAAAAAGTTCTTATTTTTACCTATAAAGCATACAGTACTGATGTATTATTTGTAGATCAGCTTGAGCTTTTTGAGGCTTATTTTTCAACTTTTTTTTTTTTTAACAGTGAATCTAATGTGGTCTTTAGGACTAGTTTAGCCGGTCAGTGTCTCCTAAATTTCCTATATATGCAACAATGTTTCTCCACTCTGAGTAGTACATTTAAATAATTCCAAGCCCTGGGGGAAACTTAGGGAATTTTAAAGTTTACAACCTCTCACGTTTGTCCTTTCTATGGGAGTTATTCTTTGCCTTGCCTTCCAGAGTTCTACCTAGCTCATGTCCAGTTTGGTATTCAGCCAAATATATAACTGACTGTTAAGCAGATTTATGAAGCTCTTTGCCTGCATAGTTTCCTCTCTTTGATACTCCAAATTCTAGCTACCACATTCTCCCTTAAAGCTCTTCATCAGACCAAAATTCCTGGACTCTGTGTTCGCTTTTCTTTGCCATGGCCAGCCCACTATCTCCAAGCAGAAACTCTCACTGAGTTTCTTCCTCTCAGAGATCAGTCCTGCACAGCCTGTTGCCAAATATCTAAATGCAGTGGTTGTATATGTTTTGCCCAGTTTTCTAGTTGTTTAACGTGGAGTTCAATTCTCCACAATTAGTTTTTCATAGATGAAACTGTCCTTCCTTAACAAGCATTGGAACTATCCCTCCTTAACAAACAACTGTGTATGTTCTCACTTCCCCTCCTTAACAAACATCTAATTTAGCAATTGTTATAAGGGGCAACCTGGCCATGGCCTTAGTCCCCAAGTGTCCATGTAAAGCTCTAGTTGGTTTCTTTATTTTTAGCGACTGCTCTTCATGGGTTTTATAGTCCCAAGGTCTCAGCCTTCTGCCAACACTTTGAATAGACATATTTACAGTGAGTAAAAGGAGGTGCAAAAGTCAGATAAACTCTTAGATGGTTTCCTTTTTCTGGTTTCTTGACTCTGAGTTCACATTATTTCCATAACTGTCCAGCTTTAAATGCTTAAATTTTATGCAAATGTTCTCATTGTTTTGCTCTAAGCACTGGTCCTCCTTTAGCTATTCCATCCCACTTAGAAACAGAAGTTCTTACCTACATTTTCAAACTATTCCTATTCCTCTAGGATTGTTAAAACCAAATATATTTTCCACAAACCATTGGACTAATATCCTAAATCCTTATTGTGGTTATGCATTTTATCTGTTCAAAATATTTTAATAAAAGATCACATTAAAGAGCAAGACACATACACAGATTCACACACTATGTTTTCATTTAAATCTATGGAAAAGAGCATGTATATATTTGAATGGACAATTTTAAAAAGTATGAAATATAATCTATATTTATTATTGTAGTTGTGAGGATTTGAAAAATGAAAGAAATTAATATTGCATATATGTGACTATATTCCCTTTTATCATTTACCTTTTACAAGAAACATATTTTATTAAAACTTCAGTTAAATAAATTACATTACAAATAATAAATTGCATTTATTACTAGTAGCTGAATTTTAAGCTTCATGAAGTGTCACCAAATGATCATCTTGTTCCTGGGTGGTTCTTCTTCAGTTTCACCGTTTATCACTCACAGCCTCCCATTTAGCACTCTGGCAACATGGAAATGATTCTAAAGTGTTGTTTATAGCATACAAATTACCTGTCATTGCTTGTGCTAGCTTCTAAGCCTTTACATTCAAAAGCCAACCCTGCTTAGACTAAAGTTTCTCTTCCATGGCACTAAGTCTGGGCTACTTTTAGAAAACATTACTATCAAAACAATCAGATTAATTTTCCCCTCATTGCGTTTAAGCTACCCAAGGTGAGTGACCATGGAGAATTTTTCCTTTTCATAGATGGCCGTTATTGTTCCTAGCCTCATCCCTTGCACATATTAAGGGGTATTGATATGGAATTTAGTTCATTTACAACTCTCAAAACTCTAGTAATTTCCATGCAAATAATATCCTATTCCAGTGGTTAAAAGAAATAGTTATATAAAGAAAGAAGTTAAGATGCATTGGAATGAAGGTTAAGTCCTGACTCCCACCCACTTGCCATAAGAACAATCTCTGATATATAAAATTATATTGATATGTGGTACTCCATTTGCCTAAATTTCTAATTTCCTACCACGATATGATTTAGATACTGTAAAAATTTAGATCCAAGAGTCTATTAAGCATACATTATATGGAATCATGCATTTCTTAAAAAAAAATCACTCAAATATAATTATGATAAAAAAGAAAAACTGAAAATAATTAGACTAATATAATTACTTTGAACATTATCACATCACATGTGAGGAAATACAGATTCTTTATGAAACAATAATTTGTATGCTATGTTTATTTTCTGAATAGATTATAAGTTCGTATAGAATACATATCATTTACATATTGTGAAGGCAGTGCTTGCCATTGTCACGAAATAAATAGTCCACTGAATTGCAATCACATTATGCAATTTTAAACAAATTATGGTTTAATTAACTTTTTGCCAAGCTAAAATTTAAGTTTAGAAAATATCTTGGCTAAGCATAAAAATGTTACTTAAATAAAAAATAGTTTTGTTATTTTATAACATCTACTGTTATGGGTAGTGAATAAATAATTTGTAGGCTAAGGTTCCAGACAATATATATTATGTTTTTTTTTAAAACAAATAGTCTTTTCAACCACACTTTACCTTCCAGATACTAAGGTATCTTTCTTTATGTTGCAACTCAGTTTATTAGTTTTTTTTTCTTCTGTTGTTTCTAATTTTTCTCTTCTAATTATCTCTTGAACTCACTCCATTTATGCTGCTTCCAAAAACCCATTAAATTAACTATCTCCCTCTTATACATGATAGATGATAGATGATAATAGATAGATGATAGATAAATAGATGATAGATGGTAGATAGATAAATAGATGGGTAGGTAGATAAATCTTTATGAGATATAAAAAAAGGAGATAAAATAAAATAATGTAAAAATAAAATAAGATTTTATAAAAATGAGAAAGAATGATTATTGAAACCATATCCTTGAGTAGGCAACAGATTATGGGTTTTGCTGCATGAAATTAAGGACTGGTTTTAGCTGGGTGCATTGTCAATTTATTCACAACAATAACAAAAAAGCACAGCAGCATATGGTGTCAGAGGCAAGTAGTTTTATAGTTCTTGTGGTGACACTATGTGGGGTCTCATTTGATTATACTTTCTTAAATAATAGAATGTGATAATCAGCTGAGATGGAGTAAAAGAGATATAGGGAAGAGAATGGATTACAGAACAGTGTGACCTTTGGGCAACATTAACATCTCATTGAGGGTTAGTAATCATATATTTAAAATGAGACCCGTCAGTAAGGATCTGCGATTTTCTCAAGCCACATTGGTCTATATGGGTGTAGGCATGGAGGCAGAAGTGAAATGGCTCTGCTAGAATTTTGGATATCTGTAATTTATGCTGATGCCTAAAAATGTAAGAGTAATAGTTAAAACTAAGTTGCCCTTACTGAGTGGCTTTTTCCGAGGACTTTACCTATACAAGTTTTTTTTTTTTTTTTTAATCCTCGAAGCAATCTATAAGGTTAATATCATTGTTTCCTCACATTTTACATGAAGAAAGTGAGACACAGAGAAATTAAGAAATATACCCAAGTCACATAGCTAATAAAAATAGGGCTAGAATATGAACCCATGTATGCTGGCTCCAGCATTAATAATTTATAAACTGTAAGTTATGCTGCCTATTTTCATATTGTTTTACTGTTTCATCTTTTGTCAATTGTGTCAACATCAATTTTCTAGGGATAAAAGTATTGCTACATTAGACTTCTCAAAACTTCATATTATGAATCCATTGTTCACATATAGCAAAAAATAAGACTGCCTACCTTTGGTAATGATCTTTTGTTAAACTTAATATTTTTCTTTAATATTTGTCAAAAGAAATTGGGAAAGAATGAGATTTCAATAACAATCCTTACAATTTTATAAGGAATCATGACTTTTATAAAACCACAATAGACAAAGGAAAATTGTATAGGTCTGTAATCTATAATATAGTGCTATATATTGATTTTCCAACTCTTCTATTTTATCTTCATTTAATCCCTAGGTGATCTGAATAAAATTAAATTTATGGTTTTAAATATCATCTGTATTAGTTAATCAGGTGTATTAAGCCCAAATTCAAATTTGACCTAATACAACAAATCCCTATTTTTCTTTCTCATCTATTTAAATGCAGTGTGGATTGATAGATTGGCTCTGCTTATAGTAGATAGTCAGAAACTTTGGCTGGCAGAGGTTCACTGTTATGAAGTAACACCATCTCAAAATAAGATTTTAAGGTATGTTTGAACATTGGAAGATAACTTGAAAAATAATTTCTTGACTTTTGAATATATTTCTAACCAAAGGCGACACAAATCTTTATTCACATTTTGTTCGTAAATGGAGGTCATACGGGAACATTTAACTTGAAGTTAGCAGTGGTGTTTTTATGCCTTAGGTTTTCAGAGAAGAACTGGAAATATTGGTCCATATTAGTAATGCTTATTGTACCCAGCTAAACAGTAATACTTTTTCATTTGTATCATCAGCTTTGAATTCTGTAACTCATATTCAACTATGAACACTAGATCTCTGCTTGCATGTCTAATTGGCAGCTAGTGTACCCAAAACCAAATACTTGACCTACTTATTACACCTGCTCACTCCATAGTCTTCTAAGTCTCCATTTTTCCTATTGCTTAGACCAAAACAATCTTGAAGTCTATGTTTCATTTATTCTTATATTACATGTCAAATCCATCACAAAATACTGTTAATTTTATCTTCAAAATATATCAAAGATTTGATTAATTATCAGAACCACTACTACCAGTCACTCTAGTCCAAACTTCATCTGCAGCCAAAGTTATCTTTGAAAAATAGTAGTGTTTCCACATTATACATAAAATAAAAGCTAAAGACCTTAAAATTTCCCATAAGACTCCTACCTGAGCAATAGCTTCAATTCCTTATTCTTTAAAAACTCTTTTTTTTTCTCACTCCTTTCCAGACACACTGTTTTCCTTACATTTTCTTATACATATATGTCATATACCTATCTTTGGGCCTTTGAATTATTTTGTTTTCTCTGCCTGTAAGGAACATTTTTACTGTAGATAACTAGACAGTCACTACCTTAACCAAATGATTAAGGTTAACATCACCAGTAATGAGCTGTATTTATAGTACATATCCCTTGCTGGAAACAATCAAAACAGTAATTCACCTCTGAAAACAGCAATTCACCTCTGTTTTGCTTTTCCTACAAAATCTATAATTCCAATATAATCATGAGGAAATATTAGACAAACTCAAATTGAAGGAAATTTAATAAAATTCCTATCCAGTGTTTTTCAAAAGTATTGAGATCATTAAAAATGTCTCAATAGACTGATTATCCACAATAATTTAGAAGCAGTATCTTCCTCCATTTTCAGATAATCTGAAATTATTATTTAAATTGAAACAGGTATATATATTTTATAGAATCATTGTGTGCACTATACTAAGCAATTTATAATTAGGTTATGTTTCTATACAGATGTATTAAGTACAACAATAAAGCACTTTATATTAGATTATATAAAAAAAGAAAATATTTTTGCATTACTAATATAAAGAGATAGAATAGGTTAATTTGAGTTCCACTTTAACCTTTTTCAAATGCTTTTCTCAAATGGTCTTATTTAATGTCCCCATATATTATATAGTAGTTGTCTAGATTATAAAACATTTGGAATATTGTAAGTTGATTCTGACAGTTGAAGGTCAAATAATATTGATAATATTTATGACTGTTTTGCTTAGTGAATACTGGAGTCATAAAATAATTTTATTTTATGGAATGTGGTAAATGAATGCCTGAGAACAAGAAAGATATCTGTCCTGAACAAAGTACTATCTATTATTTAGTGAACTACATTTAACAAAGTGCCAACATTATATTACCAATAAGCAAGCATGACTAACTTCCAGTGATTGCATATTTTATGGGTGGCATAGTATTTTTGTCCTCTGTGCAAAGAGAAGATTCTCAAAATGGTGAACCTTCAGGTAAGAAATGAATGAATTTGGATAGATGAACTACATTTAATTTTTTTTTTTGGTTAAAAATTGCACTCTATGACATCATTTATTAGGAAATTGAAACCTAGAATAATTAATATTATTGTACTATTATAATCAATTGCATTAAGATTATTTCTTTCACATAGAAAAGCAGAAAAAGAGTCACTTGCTATTTATATCAGGCTATTTGTTTTGGATTACAAGGTACAAATTAGAGGGGAGAATAACTCAATAACTTTTATTGAAGGCTACTTTATTTACATTCATCTAAGAGGTCCTGAGAGGGATCATTTACTCATTCCACAGTGCAAGGGCATGGGGATGAAATGGTGAAAGATACATGGTCTCTATTTTTAATTGGCTAATGTTATTTTGAAGTTATGGATGATATGAACGAACTACATAACAGAACATGATCACTTTAATATTTAAAGCTTTGGTAGTTGAAAAGCAAGCAGAATATATGTACAAAAACTCAAGAGAAAGAAGGAAAATAAGGGAAAAATTCAAAGGAGGGTCAAATGTTGATTTGACCAAAATTAACCATAGAATTTATCAGTGAGGAGATCATTGTTAACCTAGTCAAATGGCCGTTTTAATGAAATAATAAAATTACTGACTGAATTGGAAGCAAGAAAAAATAGATGGACAGAAATCAGTGAAATAGAAAATTCAGTATATAGGGAGATTTGTTAGGATTTAGCTAGAGGAGAATGCATGATAAGGAGGTAGATTGTGTGTGTGTGTGTGTGTGTGTGTATGTGTGTGTGTGTGTGTGTGTATGAGAGAGAGAGAGAGAGAGAGAGAGAGAGAGAGAGAGAGAAATGGAAGTTATCAGATTATCTTTGAATAAAGGAGCAGAAAAAGAACTGATAGAACTGATGACAGCAGCTATACAAAAAATTGCTGGAATAATATACTTGAGAAGATAAAAGTGCATGAGATCTGGAAATGTATGATTGAGGAGGTTCGCTTTATCTAGCAGAAAAGGGTGATAGTCATCATTAGAAGTATGGTTATAGATAGGTTCCCACAAAGTGGTAGGGACATACAAAAACTTCCTTATGTTTACTTCTCAGTAAAATCAAATATGTAGGAAGAATAAAGTTAAAAAAAATAGTCATCTGTTACAGTGGGGAGGTTTTGTGAAGGAACCAGTAAAGTGTAGTGGGATTGCTGGATATCCCAAGGATCCATTCATTTGAAGTTAGCAGCCAAGACTCCCAATTAACAAGAGATTATTTTTCCTTCTCTCTAGCAACATTAAGCTAAGAGAGTCAAGGGTCAAGTCTTAAATCGAATTTATATAGACTTCAGATTTTGCTTGGAATGTGTGAAAAGGAGTGAGAATAATACTAATAAAATTTAAGGAAGAAAATGAGAACAAAGGAGAATAAATATCACTGCAATGATGATAGGATCGATGCCTTGTAGATACGAGGGTTGGGAGAAGATAATCATAGGATTTGATGAGTCAAGAAAATGAGAAAGGGCACGTTCAGAATGATTTTTTCTTGATAGAAGGAGAAGCAAGTGTTGCATTGTAAAAGAAGACATGTAGTAGATGTTATCTATCTATCCATCTATCTACCTATATTAATAAATGACATTTTAAAATATGTTTATGCAAAATATAAACAGATACAAACACTAAGTTCTGTATTAAAGGCACTATAATTCAGGTCTCACTGGGTTAATTTTAGTTAGAAAGTGGAAAAGTCATCAGAGTTTCACTAGATTGAGGTTGGGGTCCATCTGTCTGGATCTTCTCACTCTTACCTTCTTGATGCAGAAAAAAAGGAGTTATTAACATGTAAGGAGAAAAGGGAGTAAGGAACCAAGAAACAGCACTGGGTGAACTCAGCTCCCAACACAAACTCTGAACATATTTTCTATAATTCTCTACTTCTTCCTCTACAGTTATTAAAATAATACTAAATAATATAGCTAACCAATATTCTCTTAGAATTCAAGTTTTACTTTTCTCACATATCATTGTCTCTACATATAATAAATTTATTGTCTCAAAACCCAGTTTCTCCATCCTCATTTTTAATCTATCTCTTCCTCAATGAATAAACTGTGGCATACAATAGCAAAGAAATGATGATTTTTCACCATAACTTTTATTAAAGGCAGCAATCAATGTCAATCCAACTTTCCATGTCTTTGCTTCAGTGATTCTTAATAAGAAAATTAATGTAGAAAATAGGAGGAAAGTGAGCTTTATGACACATCTCACATTAAGCACTTGCTTTTAAAAGCATGCAATAATATTTTAAAAGTGGTAAATGTAAACAAGGAAAGTAGGTTTTATATACATGTTAGTTTTTGCTACTTTGTGTTATTTATTTTACAAGTAAAAAACAAAAGGCTTAATATAAACTGCTATCATAGTATTCATGGAATGACATAACAAAACACCATAGGTTGATGGTTTAAACAACAGAAATTTATTTCCCACACTTCTGGAGGCTGGGAAGTCCAAGGTATGAGCAGGTAGGTTTTATTCCGAGGCTTTTTCTCTTGTCTTGTCAGCAGCTGCTATCTTGTTGTGGGCTCACATGACCTCTTTGTGCATGTTTGCAGTGAGGAGGAAAGCATGCTCTCTAATGTCTCTTTCTTTAAAGGACTAATCTCATCAAACCAGGGTTATGCCCTCATGACTCATGTAACTCTAATTATGTCCCCAAAGGCATTACCTCCACATGTCATCAACACTGGGCTTAGAGCTTCAACATAGGAATTTTGAGAGAACGTAAACATTTATTCCATAGTTATAAGAGACCTTCAAGACTTTCAAGAAACAGGTAATATTTGATATAACATCTATGACTATTGAATGAAAATGTTATGTATTTCTTTAAAGGACAAAGTTGTCCCTGACCACTCTAGAACATCCATGTTCAATCTCAAGTAGTCTATCCTATGCAACACAGTGAGATTCACTTTTAAAAACTGGCTCAGAGAGCAGCAGACTACCAATTACTCTATTGGTAAGTTAAAATTTAACATTCATGTAATTTTGCTTTCTTTAAGAATAAAAAAAACTAATTTTAAGACAAAGTGACTACATTCATGCATACATACATGGTCCATGTCTTCAATAATTGTTTGCAATACTAGTTCAAATTGAACAAAATGACAAACTAATGATATTTTCACCTGAATTCATTACTCTACTCAATGTTGCAAATGAGAGTGGTTTTAGTGCAGTGGTTTTGTAATTATTCTATAAGTAGCTGATAATAACTAGGGAAATGTATTACAATAGACATTCTCAAGGCATGCCCCTCATGTTATTGTGACTGGCCTAAAAAAAAACATTAGTCAGATAAATTCAGTTTAAACAATGTAAAATAGTTTCTGCACTGTGAGATGTTTCAGACTCTTTAATATTTTATGATTTTTGTCAATCTACAAAAGAGATAAAGACATGTGTGTATTCTCCAACATATCTGAACAAAAAACACTTGTTTTATGGAACATAGCTCAGTACAAACACAACAGAATAATTTTTTGAATGCAAAAGTGTGGCTTTTTTAAAAAAAAATTTCTCTTGATTATAATAGACATAGAGAGAAAGAAAAAAAAAAAAGGTTAATGTAAATGCCTTAAAAAAAGTTCCAGGGACAGATAAATTTAGGACACACTGGTCGTAAACAAGATTTAAACAGCGAATTTGGAATCAGATCACTTGTTTTGGAACCCTGGACAGTTACTATATCAGTCCTTTGAGATCTGGAGGGTCACTCAATCTCCTCTGCTCTTAGGATATTTATCTATGAAACAGAGTGAACTAATAATCTCCAAGAGTAATTTTAACACCTAATAAAACAGTGATTAAATTTGGGCCCATTGATCCTAAACCTGTTTATTCTCAAGCATATTCATTTTGAGAAATGTGTAAACCAATGGGTGAACTGAAAGACAGGTAGAGAAAAGAGTACTTGAAATACTAGGGAATGGTTATTACTTAAACTGTGTCCCCCTTCAATTTATATATTAAAGTCCTACCCCCTCAGTACCTCAGAACATGAACTTATCTGGAAATATAAGATTTATAGATGTAATTAGTTAAGATGAAGTTATACTGGAGTAGGGTGGGCCAGACAGCTTCCCAGGCTCCAACATGAACGAACCCTAATGCCAGTGTAATAAGCAAGAGAAAAAAAGACAAATATTGTATGATTCCACTTTTATAAAATATCTATAATAAGCAAATTTATGGAGATACAAAGTGGATTTGATTTTCCAAGAGCTGAGGGAGGTGAGAAGGAGTTATTGTTTAAACATCATTTAGTTTCTGTTTGAGGTCATAAAAAACTTTTGACAATAGTAGTCATGGTTACATAATATTGTAAATTAATTAATTTAACACTTAAAAATTGTTAAAACGTCAAATTTCATGACATATAGATGTACATATGATATATATCTACAATAAAAATTTCTTGATACACTGTATACACACGCGCGCGTGCGTGTGCACGCACACACACACACACACAGATATACATCCACAATAAAAAAGAGCAGATTCGAATAAATCTTATTTATAATAAATAAACAAATAAACATAAGAACACCCAGAAAAGTATTTTCCTTTCTTGACTTTGAGGATGGGTGAAGTAAAACTCTACTGTGAGAATAGGTAATGAGTTTGTAACTTGAACTCATTGCTTTAACATAATTCCAATTTTTCAAAAAAATTAATGTAAAAAATAATTTAATGTAGAAAATTAAAGCAATAGCATTCTTAGAAATAATAATTCATCTCATGTCTTACATGGTGCTCATCAATAAAATTACAAAGTTTTCTTTCAAAAATCACAAAGCTCTAAGAAAATAAGGCACTGGAAAAGACGTTAACAGAAATAATAGACAACAATACTAGACCCACAAAGATTCACATTTTGGAAACATCAGAAAAAGTATAAGTGGAACTATTAGAAAATAGTTTAAAATACATGTATGTTTAATGAATTTAATGAAATAAGATAGTTTTGAAGCTATGAAAAATAAGTTTAAAAACTTCTGGAAATAAAAAAAAAATAATGAAGGAGAATACTGAATTTGTGTATTAAATGATAATTTATGGTTTCAACTAAAGAAAGAATTAGTAAAACTTAAGCAAACTCCAAAGAACTTATATATACCGAGTTCAAGGATAGGCAGATTAGTAGCCTAAAAGACAAATTAAGAAACATAGGAAAAAATTGAGAATGTTGTCTATATCTCTAACAAGAGGTTCATAACAAGATAATAGATATTATGATAGAAAAGTGATATTTGAAGAGAAAATGCCTACAATATTTTCAGAATTCTTGAAAGAAAACTAAGCTGAGTTCCAGAACTCAATAATTACAAGCAGAATAAATAAAAAGAAACCAATATCTGTGTATATATATTAGTAGAACTTTAGATACTGATATTGTAAAATAGTATTTTAAAATAGTTGAAAAGTTGCAGTGTCATCAGTAAAAAACTTTATCATGAGAAATAAAAAAAAAAACAGAAGAGTAAAATAACACATTTGATATGAGTAAGAAGCTGAATCTTATAAGTGCTAAATAAACATAAAATACTCATACACTGAGTCTATGAATACAAATGTATATAATGTGTCAGAACTATAAGTAAAGGCAAGTGAATTTTTTTAAAAAAATGTCATACTGAAAGGGTATTCTGATTTTTGTAGTAAATTTTTTATTCTGTATGTTCTATGTCATGTATGAACTTGTAATGTCTCCTCCTTCCCCTTCCCTTCCCCCTCCCCCTTCCCCTCCTCCTTCTTCTTTTCTGTGAATGGAATCCAAGTTTCAGGTATACAATTCAACAGTAAGGCATATATATATATATATTGCATTGTGTGTTCCCCTCCCAAAGTTAGGTTTCTTTCCTTATTTCTTTAAGATGCTAACACTTCAATATTGCACATTCACAATAATGCATTTACTTGAAGAATATTTTCACAACTAAAAAAAAAAATCCCTCAGAAATGAAATGCCAGAGATCACATGGTGATATCTATAATTTTCAGAAAACCAATATGCATAAACACCATACTACCTAATAAACCAAAACTATATCAACGTATAAAGAGAAAAAAAAGTATTATACTTAAAAGAACTCAAAATTTAAATTACCTAAAATTCATTCTTTAGAAAAATGACTTGAACATATATTTTACTAAACAAAAAATTAGTCAAAATCAAATGCTAAATTAGAAAAATAAAAAAAAAATAAATTCGTAAAAACATTACAAGGAGTTAAAACATATCTCTTTTTGAATTGGTGTTTTCAGGGTTTTTTTGGATAAATAAGCAGGCATAGAGTTGGTAGGTCATGTAGTTTTATAAGGAATCTCAACACTGTTTTCCATAGTAGATGCACCAATTTGCAGTCTCAACAACAATGCACAAAGCTATGTTCATTGCATCCTTATTTACAATAATCAAGATTTTGAAGCAATTTAGGTGGCCATCAATAGATGGTTAATTAAATTAATAATTAAATGGATAAATAAATAGATAAAGAAGATTTGATTACACACACAATGGAATATTACTCAGCAAGAAAAAAGAATGAAATCTTGCAACAACATGAATGGACTTAGGGGGTATTATACTAAATGAAATAAGACAGAGAAAGACAAATAGCACATGATTTCACTTCTACGTAGAATTTAAAAAATCAAAATAAACAGATAAATAAAACACAACAAAAACAGACTCATAGGAACAAAGGAAAAGTTAATGGTTGCCAGAGAAGAAATGGGTGGAGGGATGGGTGTAAAAGGTGAAGGGGAATATAGTCAATAATAGTGTGTTAACTTTATATGGTGACAGATGGTTACTAGACTTAATACAGTGAACACATTGTAGGATCTAAAAATGTCTAATCACTATGGTGTGCACCTGAAACAATACTGTATGCCACATATAATAAGAGTTAAACATGATACTGAAATAATTATTTTCAGTGGATATGTCTACACATATTTGAGGAATATGTACATGATAAAAAAATAAGTTATTTTTAGCCTATATATAATCTTATCAATCAGTTCTAGTCTTTGGGGGATTTGAAAATTTCCCTTCATTGCCTATTTTAAAAAATCAATTATCAGACAAAGTAGTATTATTAATTTTAGCAATCTATGAATAACAATAATACATATATTAGTGTTTTGAGATTTACATGCAAAATTGATTTTATCTCTCTTATCTATATACATTTACATTTATCTATTCACATTTATATTTAAAGATAGATATGAAAATTAAGATGATTTTAAAAATAAATGTTCACATTATTTTGCTATTCATATAAGTAACAAACTAAAAGGAAGTCAAGATTTGAAAATAAATAACAAGTAAAATTAGAAGGCTACCTATGCGATATTACATAATATCAGATTTTGGAGTTAAAAATAATTGTACTCATCACCTAATTAAATTTCTTATAGTATTAAAAGTACAATAAACTCTCAAGAGATTATAACTTGCCAAAGTCACATTGCTGAAAAATAGTAAATTAAAGTAATAATATAAACTTAAATTTCTGTTGCTACTTTTATTGACTAATTCACAAGAGATTACAGAACTGAAATATCATTATCAAAGCTATATTATATAGTCCTGCTATTTGCAATTGAGTCAATTACTTTCTGTACTTTGAGTTCCAAACATTGTATTTTTTATATACCTTTTTCTGATTTACACAGAGGAATAATTTATAATCCATTTATGTTTACTAATAATAGCATTCATGAGAGAGCTGTTATTCTTTAATATGCATACTTTCTTTAAACACAGAAAATATTTATATTCAAAACAGACAAAACCATCACAAATCTTTGTTCAATATTTGAAACACAAAATTCTGTTGACAATATTTATTGAATTAAAATGTACCATGCATTGCTCAGTATTTGCTGTTGTAAAAAGATACACAAAAATTGAAGGGAATTGTAAATTTATAGACAAATACCAACACAAACTATAGTATATACCAAAAAATTATATATAAATGAAAACATATACATATTTACAACACTGAAGTATTATATTTGTTTATAGCATTATAGACCTCTGGTCTAGTATTGGTTTATAGTTCTTAAGTGAAGTCATCTGAGTTCTAATGGCTTTTGGGCCACCTTTTACTGGAAACTACCTCATAGTGTTGATTTAGAATAATTAGAATGAACAAATATTAATAGCATTCAGAAGAGTACGTGATATATAGAAAGTATTCAATCAATTCTAACTTATCATGAAGTTAGAATATTATCATTGCTATAGTTAAAGTGATATAGAGAGTCACTTTATACAACTGGAATAATAGGAATAATGAGAATGAGCAAAAGAACTCAAAGAAATGTGGTGGTGGTAGTTAAGTTTTAGAAGGAGTATTAAAGTTGAAGGAGGGCATACATGGTCCGTTGGTGAGAAACTCACTTATTTTCACACCACTGTCCCAGGTTATGAATTGTACGTGTGTCTCAATTCTCTGTCAGGAGTGACAGGGAGGCAGATTTGTAGAAGAAAGCTTGATGACTCATTGCCCCTGCATTTGTGTTTCAGCTGTACTAATTTTTTAAATTAAATTTATTGGGGTGACATTGATTAACAAAATCATATAGATTTCAAGTGTACCTAATATACACATTTGAAAATACTGTCATTTAAAAAATTAATTCAACTTGTAAAATAATTGTGTAATAATGGACTTTTTTGAATTCCAAAGTGGGTGGAAACTGTAATATCTTCTGTGCCCAGATGCATATTAACACATAACTTCTGGTGTGGTGTTCACTGTCTGTTTTCTTGCTTCCTGTATTAGCCTCCTAGGGCTGCCATAACAAAGCATTGAAAATGGAGTGGCTTAAACAACAGAATGTATCGTCTCACAATTTTGGAGGCTAGAATTGCTAGAACAAGATATTGGCATGGTTGAAGCTATGAGGAAGAATTTAATACATGCTTATTCCTACCTTGTCCCTTTCTGGCACTCTTTGACAATTCCTTGACTTGTAGAAGCACTGTCCTTATTGCTGCCTTTATCATCTCACAGCATTCTTTGTGTGTGTGTGTGTGTGTGTGTGTGTGTGTGTGTGTGTGTGTGTGTGTTTAGATTTTTCTTTTTTATAAGTTCATGGTGATAAGTGCCCACCTCAAGAAACAAGAAAACTCTCAAATAAACAGCATAATTATACACATAAAGGGACTAGAAAAAAAAAAGCCCAGAGACAGTAGAAGGAAAAATAATATTAGAGTAGAAATATATAAAATAGAGACTAAAAGATAATAAAAAAAGATTAATGAAACTAAGAGCTAGTTCCTTAAAAGGATAAACACAGCTGAGAAACCTTTAGCTAGACTCACCAAGAAAAAAAGAGAGAAATCAAAAATATAAAATCAGAAGTAAAAGAGAGGACATTACAATGATGCCACAATAATAAAAAGCACTATAAGAAACTACTGTTAACAATTTTATACCAATAAATTGGACAACCTACAAGTAATGGATAAATTCCTAGAAACATACAACCTATGAAGATTGAATCATTATTAAATAGAAAATATGAATAGACTGATTACTAGCAGTCAGTATCAGAAACCTCACAACAAACAAAAGTCCTGGACCAAATGGGTTCACTGGTGAATTCCACTAAACATTCAAAGAATCAATTCCAATTCTTCTCAAACTGTTTCAAAAACTAGAAAAAAGGGAAACTCTTCTAAACACGTTTTATGAGGCTATCATTTCCCTGATTACCCAGATACCAAAAGAGACAAAAATGCTACAAAACAAGAAAATTATAGGACAATATCCCTGTTAAACATAGATGAAAAAATACTCACCAAAATATTAGCTAACTTAATTCAACAATACATAAAAAGATCATATGCTGTGACCAAGTGAGATTTATTCTAGGGATTTAGGAATAATTCAACACCTGCAAATCAGTCAATGTGTTACACCACATTAACAAAATGAAGAAAAAATTATATGATTATCTCAATACATGCAGAAATAGCATTTAACAAAATTCCACATCCTTTTATAAAAACTCTAAACAGAATGGATATTGAGTGAACATGCCCCAGCATAATAAAGGCCATATACAACGAGTCTACAGCTAATATCATACTCAATGGTGAAAAGCTGAAAACTTTCCTCTAGGATAAGGAACAAGACAAGGATGCACATTATTGCCACTTTAATCAAACATAGTATTAGAAATTCTAGACAGAGTAACTGTCTAGAGGAGCAACTGTCAGAGGAGGAGGAAGAGAAGGAGGAGGAAGAGAAGGAGGAGGAAGAGAAGGAGGAGGAAGAGAAGGAGGAGGAAGAGAAGGAGGAGGAAGAGAAGGAGGAGGAAGGAGGAAGAGGAAAAAATAGAGAGAGAGAGAGAGAAAGAGGAAGGAAGGAAGGAAGGAAGGAAGGAAGGAAGGAAGGAAGGAAGGAAGGAAGGAAGGAAGGAAAGAAGGAAGGACATACGAATTGGAAAGGAAGAAGTAACAATGTCACTATTTGTAGACAACAGGATACTATATATAGAAAACCCCAAAGGTTCCATCAAAAACTTTTTGGAACTAATAAACAAATTCAATAAATTTGTAGGATACAGTATAAATATACAAAAATTTACTGCATTTCCTTATACCAATAACAAACTAACATAAAGAAATGTTAAGAGAACAATCCCATTTACTATTGCATCAAGAAGAATAAAATAGGAATAACTTTAATCAAAAAAGAGAAAGATCTGTATATTGAAAAGTACAAGACTTTAATGAAAAAACTGAACATAACACAAATGAAAGAAATTCCATGCTCACGGATTAGAAGAATAAATATTCTTAAAATGCCCATACTATTCAAAGCAATATTCAGATTCAATGAAAATCTTATTGAAATTTCAGTGGTATTTTTCACATAAATAGAATAAAAATCCTAAAATTTGTATGAATCCACAAAAGACCCTGTACAGCCCAACCAATCTTGAGAAAGAAGAAAAAAGCTGGAGATATCATGCTCCCTGATTTTAAGCTTTATTACAAAACTATATTATTTAAAACAGCAAGGTATTGGCATTAAAAAAAAAAAAAAAAAAAAAAAAAACAACAAAGAGATCAATGTAACAGAATGGAACCCATAAATAAACCTATATATATATGATCATTTAATTTATGACAAAGGAGCCAAGAATATACAATGGAGAAAAGATATTCCCTTCAATAAATGGTATTGGGAAAACTGGATAGCCACATATGAAAGAATGAACCTAGATCACTATCTTATACCATACAGAAAAATCAGCTCAAAATAAAGACTTGAACATAAGACTGGAAAACATAAAACTCCTAGAAGAAAATGTAAATGGTAAGCTCCTTGATATAGATCTTCATGATAATATTTTGAATCTGACACCAAAAGCAAAAGCAATACAAGCAAAATAAACAAGTCAGACTGCATCAAACTAAAATGCTTAGATATAACAAAGGGAAACATCAACAAAATGAAAAGGCAACTAAATGAATGGGGGAAAATAACTGCAAATCATATATCTGATATGGCTATAATATCCAAAATATATAAAGGACTCATAAAACTCAACAGCAAAATAAAAAAAAATCTGATTAAAAAATGGGTAGAGGAGCTGAATAAACATTTTTCCAAAGAAGACATATAGATGAACAATAGGCACATGAAAAGATGCTCAACATCATTAATCACCAGGGGAATGCAAATTAAAATGCCAATGAAATATCACCTCACGCCTGTTAGAATGGTTATTACTAAAAAGACAAAAAATAACAAGTGTTGGCAAGGATGTGGAGAAAAGAGAACCCTTGTTCATTATTGGTGAGAATGTAAATTGGTACAACCGCTATGAAAACCAGTATGAAAGTTCCTCGAAAAATTAAAAACAGAACTACCATATTATCCAGCAATTCCATTTCTGGGTATTTATTCAAAAATAAAAATAAAAACACTATTTTGAAAAGATATAGACACCCCATATTCATTGCAGCATTATATACAATAGCCAAGATATAAAAACAACCTAAGTGGCCATCTATGGATAAAGAAGTTGTGGTATACACATATACAATGGAAAATTATTCAGCCATAAAAAAGAATAAAATCTTGCAAATCTTGACAACATAGATGGACCTCAAGGATGTTATGCTAGGTAAAATAAGTCAGAGAAAGACAAATACCATATTATTTCTCTTATATGACATCCAGCTGTTGGTAATATTAGAGAAGAGTTTTTAAGTAATTATTAAAGGACCTAGGAAAAAAAGATAAAAATTGAATCAAAATATGTTGCATTTCAACAAAAAATATGTCTCATAAAAAATCAGTCTGAAATAAAGATTTCAATGCATGTACTCAGCACCAGACTAGACAAAAGAGAAGGAAGAGTCAATATCCTCTAAGAAGAGTCTATAGAAAGTATTCATATCAATGCACAGAGGGGTGAAAAAAGGACTAAAAACAAACAAAATATGGAAAATAGTTTGGGCAATATTAAACAATCCACTATATAAACAGCTGGAGTCTCAGAAGAAAGCAAGAAAAGGAAAGGAAACTCTATGACTCAAAATAGGATAAATACAATGAAAATCATACTTACATATTGTCAAAATCATGAAAACAAATGATGGAAAGAATATCATAATGCAGCCAGAGGAGGTAAAAAAAAAGTTTCATTATAACAATAAATATTCCATTTGACGTCTCAAAAGAAATAGTGGAAGCAAAAGAAAAAATGATAATTTTGCAAAAAAATTAAAATGAAAAATTGCCAAGAGATCTACAAAGAGAAAATAATATGCTTCAAAAATAAGGGGAAATAGAAATATTTCAGATAAACTCGAGATAATATATTGCTAGCAGACTTATATTATGAAAAAAATTAGTGAATGTTAAATACAAAAGCATGAGTCTACTAAAACATCTGAACAAAACTCAAGGACCTTGGACTTAAAGAGGATTTTATGAATTTGACCTTGAAGGCAAGGGAAATAAAAGCAAAAATAAATGACTGGCACTACATCAAACTAAAAAGCTACTGCTTAGCAAAAGAAACCGTCAACAACTATCAGACTATCAACTATCAAAATGGGAAAATATATTTGTAAGCAATGTCTCCACTAAGGGCCTAATATCCAAAATATACAAAGAACTCATGTGACTCAATAACAACAGAAAAACAAATGATCCAATCAAAAAATGAGCAGATAGTATTTACCCTAAAGACTTAAACAGACACTTCTCTCTAGAGGACATACAAATGGTCAGCAAACATATGAAAAGATGTTCCACGTCACTAGCTATTAGAGAAATGGAAATCAAAACCACAATGAGATACTATCTCACACCTGTTAGAATGTCTATAATCAACAGGACAAGTAATAATGAATGCTGGAGAGGATGTGGAGAAAAAGGAACCCTTATATACTGCTGATGGACTGCAAATTTGTACAGCCACTATGGAAAACAGTACAGAGGTTCCTCAAAAAACTAAGAATTGATCTACCATATGATCCAGCAATCCCTCTATTGGGTATTTACCTCAAAGACTTAAAAAATCATATCTATAAAGATATTTGCACACCGATGTTCATAGCAGCATTATTCACAGTGGCCAGGACATGGAAGCAACCAAAGTGTCCTACAATAGATGATTGGCTAAAGAAGCTGTGGTACATATATACAATGGAATATTACCCAGCCATAAGAAGAGATGAAATACAGCTATTTGTGACAACATGGAATGAACTCAAGATAATTATGCAAGATAAATAAGCCAGACAGAAAAACTTGAAAATCACATGATATCACTTATATGTGGGACATAAACCTAAAAGCAACAAAGGAACAGGATAAAACAAACAGAAACTCATGGGCATGGGCTATAGACTAGTGGTTACCAGAGGGTAGGGAGTGGGGAGGAAGGGGGAGGTAGATAGGGTAAAGGGGAACAAATATAGGGAGTAGGGAGAGAGTGAAGTGGGTAAAGGGGATCAAATATTTGGTAGCTGAAGGAAACTGGACTTTGGGTGATAAACATGCAATAGAATATACAGATGTTAAACTATAATGTACACCTGAAAATTATATAACTGAATTAACCAATGTTACCCCAATACGCTTAATTTTTTTTTAAAAAGCATGAGTCTGTTAAAAGCATGTACTAGATTGGAGCAAAAAGTAAAACAAATAATATCACGGTACAGATGTGAACTACTTGTTAATTTGACAGGAAGCCCAAAGTTTCATTCAAATATCTTATACCTCTAAAAATGTTTGTTCAGCCAGGAGGGAAAGACAAATGGGGTGCTGGCAGAGAAACCCAAATAAAGTAGTACTTTCTAATATTTGTCAGGATTTGTGCAGCAGGACAAATATACACATACACAACCATAGAAGTGAGAAACATCACCATGACTCCCTCTAGCAAAGAAATGGATTTTGTTTAGTAAATACATTTATAACTGTCTTGCGGGGAAAGGGAAGGCCCTTGAGGAAGTCAGGTAGCAAGTCCATAACATTTTCTACATGAGAATTGAACAGAAGTTTATGATGTAATAGAAGGATGACAGGAAGGAAAGAGAAGAGTAGCAATATGGCATAAGGCTAGGATTGGAAGCAAGGGGAAAAAAACAATATGACATATCCCTGAGATTATAATATAAAAAGAACAATTAAAAACACATATGCTCAAATTTCAATCTGAATGTTTCAGTATGTTTGGTAGGTAGTCAGCAGAAGGGGGATGGATTCCTATCCAAAATTTGGTTTAGATGTCTGAGCTAATGACACTCCAAGAAAGAGTATGAAACAAGCAGGTCTGAACTGGCTTGGGTAAAGCAGAGGGAGTGGATTGAGCTTTAACAGTGGCTCCAGAATGAGACTGGGGAAAAGTCCTCAAATTAGTTGGTAATTTGTAATATTTAAATTTCCCACTGGTGCCAAAGTTCTGAGCACACTATCTTATCAGCCTGTCTAGATGTGAAGCCAAAAGGTTGAAAAATAAGGTGAGGTTAAAAAAATGTCTAGAGCCAAATATCAAAAAAATGAGTTTGATTCTTTTTTAACATAGTTGCTATGGTGAAATTTGCCCTCTAAACTCCAAATTCTTTATAAATTCTATCAAATTAATGCACTATATGCATTAAGTTTGTTTTTATTGTGTTTTTGTTTCCGTGGAATTCAAGAAAAATGTTAATATTGTATAGAACAATACTTGGTGTCAGGAGAACATAGCACCATAATTCCAGGAATTGGTAACAGTATCTTTGAGAAATTTAGATACAACCAATGTGCAAGAATGGGGTTTAAGAACATTACTGTTCTGGAGTGGGAAGGAAATCTCAGTTAAAATAAAAGCAATTAGTAAAAAAATTTAACTCAAATTCCACAGAGCACTCTTAAAACTACCTGGACTCTATTTCTTCAAATTTTAATGAAAGCATATTTATTTAAGCTTACAGGTTTCTTTAAAGAAACTGTCAGTTATGTTTTATTTATATGTTAATGTAATATTAAACTGACCTGGTAAACTTTACAGTTCTCTATTAATGTTACCATCTACCTGGGCTTTAATACTCTTCCACAAGCTGTTGACAACTATTTAGATTATACTGTGAGGCCACAAAGAGATGTATAAAACACTGAAGTGTCTGTACCTACTCATGTTTTCATAATTCATTAAAAATATAAGAAATGTAAATGGGGAAATGTACTACAGTATCACCAAAATTATACTTATAAAATTTCACTCTTTTCTCAAAACTAATTCCTGAATTCAAATGTTTCGAAATTTTAAAATGAACAATTGAAGTTAACACAGGATCTTCTCTTTAAATTTTAATTTCAGTTAATATATTATTATTCAATAGTAAAATTATAATTATCTTGACATTATTTATATAAAAATATTACCAAAACAAAAATAAAAACAGTTAGCAATGACTTGAGAAAATCAAATCAGTGAAAGTATGTATATTTTCAATCTGTTCACAAAAATTCTGTCGATGATATTAAAGCACCAAGTTATCTGGGATTTTACAATCCCCTGGGTACACAGGTCTCCAAAGGAATTAGCGTATAAATGACAAAAATGGGCCTAAGACATTTAGACTTCAGAACTTACTCCAGCAATGTAACTTGAATAGGAGTCATGACAATGGAGGAGAATATAGGTGAACATTTTGGGGAATTATTTAAAAGTCATACTCTACTGTATTTGGATATGAGTGTTACAGAGGAGAGGGATGACTATAGGTCTCCAGGATAGTTAGTTTAGGGAAAAAATATGATCTTGAAGCAGGAGAGGTGATGATAAATAGGGATCCATTAGAACAAATCCATTAGAAGACAAATGACTCATGACTGTTTCTTATTGCTGTCAACCTTGAAAATGCAAGTGACCTATAAAAGACAACATTCTTTGCCATAAAACTGCATACACGTAGGCCAAGGGTTTGGTGAAACTGAAGTGTACACTTGTGCTCGCACACACACACACACACACACACACACGCAATGGGCTCGGCTACTGTCCTACACCAACAGTGTGAACCAGCAGATTAGTGCCGATGTTCACAAGCTGCAGTGGTGTCTGGCACACTATATCACTATTCAGAGCATAACAGTTGCTGCTTAACTTTATTCCAAATCTCATTAAAAATTTCTCTTGGGATCAAATATAACTAAAAATCATACAACAAAAGTGCTTGTAGAAAACATAGATTCAGTTTAGCTATGTTAACATAATACAAAACTACTACAAGCTTTATGATCTTGAGACCAGAAAATACTGAAAGTGCCTATGGCAGATAGGAATGATCTGTGAGACAACTGGAAAACTTCAGTTGGATAATCACAATGCAAAACCATTTTATTTTAAGACTATAGCTTCCTTTGCTAACAACTTTTTGAAAAGCAGCCTTTGGATTGCTACTAGACCCTGGTACTTGTTGAGTGTCTGACTGTGGGATACCATGTGACCAGAACTACTCATTATAAATCGATCTAGTGAACCAAAATCAGACTTGTACAACAATATTCCATTGTAAATGGAAATTATATATCTGAGATGGTGTCTAAGTAGGTACAGAGGCAAAAGTAAATATAAAATACAAATGGCTTAGACAACTATTATGTCTTCTCCTATTGCCTTTTTGCCCACTCTCCAACTAACACTAATGACTTCATGGAGAATTCTCTTTGACCAGTTAGTTTAGGAAGAAAAAACACAGGTGTGGTTTATAGTTGGGTCTGCATGGTATGCTAGCATAAGTCTAAAATGGATCACTCCTATATTACAGTATAGTTCAGGAATGGATATGAAAGACAGGAGCCATAAAGTACAGACTTTGGGGTCCTTACATTTAGTTTCCCACTTCCTGTGAAAGGAAAGATAGTCTGAGGAATTAATCTACACGAATTAATGGACAGGGTCTAAGGAAATTGTTGACTGGTCAGGATTCTGAAAGAATAAAATTGGAAAATTGCTGAAAGGTAAACTAGGTAAACTAGGAGAACTATTTATATGGACCTTTCAGAATGGTCAAAAAATGTTAGATATTTGTAGGCCATGTGAAGGCCCACTAAAGGGCAGTTCAAGAGTAGCAGACATTCAATAATCTGATGGAAAAAAAATATATTTTTTCCAGTAGATTTTAATCAGTCTCATTCTCCAGCCATCCTGCTGTTTGTTCAATGGGCTTATTTATAAGCTCTCTGTGGTAGCAGGAATGGAAACTGCATTGGATCAATAGCATGCATTTCCTTTAATTAAGGCTAATCTGGCCACTTACTGCTATTGCTGGGTATTAATGGGTAACAGTAGAGGCCAATGCCCAACTAGTCTCTGATGAAAGGTTGATTACATTTGACTCCTTTCATCAAGGAGAAGGCTGTGATTTGTCCTATAGGAACAGATGCATATTCTAGATGAGGATGCCCTTATCTTTTCAAAAAGCTTCTGCCTGACTCTCATTCAGAGACTTAAACACTTTTTGTTTGTATTTTCTGGCTTCCCTCAAAATATTAACTCTGACCACAAACTGCATTTATGGTGAAGGAAATAGAGGAATACAGTCATACCTACAGAATTAACTGTGGTGGCTTCATAGAACACTAAAATGTTTTGTTGAGGGATCAGCTAAAGTGCCAGTTGGGAATCAATATCCTGCAATTCTTCAGTAGGATCCTGTTGAATGTGGTATATGCTGTAAACCAGCTACCAACATATGTTCATTTTTGTCTTACACACAGTGTACACTGATCTAGCAACCAAAGGTTTCAGTTGGGAATAAATCATTTCACAATCAAACTCAATTATGGGGTATCTGTAATATAGTAAATTAATTACCAGAAATTCTTCCCATTCATGTACAAACACCTCTTTGCCATATGGCTTTGCATTTATACTATCCAGAAGTGGAGTCTTTTCTCCAACTCTTAAATCTGGCCTGACCTTGTGTGTGCTTACCTATATTTACTAGAACTTTTTCAATGCAACCATATACTTAATATATGTATTCCTAAATAGATGGGGTTAAAATTGATAAAAGTCTCTATATAATTTGATAGAACCTTACATTTTGTAGAATCTCAAGTGCTTCAGATCTGAACCTATAGGGAGAGATGAAAAAGAGGTTTATAGATAAGATATCAGAGGCAAAGTTGAACAATTCAAATCATATACACAGGAAAGACAAACTAGAGACATTTGGAAATGTCATAACAAGAAAAACAAGTATTCTTTAAAGGTAAGCAAAAAAATGATATCTAGTAGAACTTTAAACTATCAACTCATATGGCTGTATTCCTGAATATATAATGTTATCTTTGGTAGGGCAAAAACATACAGTGATGAGCAGAATTTTTGAGGAGTGATGTTGGACAGAAAATGAAAAAAGCAATGTGCCTGCTTGTGAATGTGCTGAGCTTGAGGTGACTGGAAGAAATGACAAACTGTCAAGCAAAAATGTGGATCTACTGCTCAGGAAAGAAGAAGGACTGGAAATGCATATTTGGGAGTCATAAGCTTATTAGATACAGTGAAAAAATTGAAGGAACTTTGAGCTTCCAAAAAGAGTACAAATTTAAAGAAAAAAACTGGCCATGACATTACTATTTTAAGTGTAAATTGAGGACAAAGAGACAATGAAAATGGCAGAGAACAATTAGTTTTAATATGAAAGAAAAATAAAGAGAATCAAAAACAGGAGAGGGTGTCTAAATTGTTGGTTTTATTGTTAAGATTTTAGGAAGATAGTAGGAAATATAATAAAAGACAAGTCCTTGTATTTATGTTTATGATTTTCCAAATGGGTGATAAATAATATATTAACATATAAGAATATTTCAGGAACTCTTCACCTATTGATGATGACTTTAGAATTTATGTTTTAGTAAATTTATATTTTAGATACATGAAGACAAGTTTTGGCTCAAACAAGTTTAAATTAAATTTAGCTATTCCTATACATTGGCTCTACTTTAAATCTCCCAAATAATTAACATTAAGAAAAACTTAAAATGTGATTCCTTTCTCTTCAAAAATTAAAATTAATTTTAATAGTTCTATGTTCAAATATATTTATTTTCCTTTATTTCTATTTAATTCTATCTTGTATATATATTTATTATCACTACAAAAAATAAACTGCATGCTTTCTTTCAAGTCAGAATAGTGAAGACAAACCAGGACTGTGTTGAGTCTTTGGAGGCTGGGAATATCACCTAGTCTTTTAAGATTGTGAGCCTCCTGTGCCTTAAGAAAGATTGCTGTTTCTTATCTTAAAATACCTTCCAGTATATTATATTATTTGCAAACCAAAGCTCCAATCTATGTAATTTTGTCTAATTAAAGTGACTCAAAACTACTATTCAGCTTGCGCTATTTTTGCATTTGAATATGTCATCATTTGCTTTTAGTAATTAACTAAAAAGTAGAAAGTTAAGCGTTTAGGCATGTTAATTCTAATTCTCTTAATTTCAGAAGAATCACTGCCTTGATATTCTAATATTTTTATAATAAAAAGTATAAGTAAATAAGAGTGAAATGAATTGTTAACTATTTGAAAAGTCTTCTTCAAAATACAGTTTTGCCCAGAATTTATATTAAAGGCAAAATATCATCATTGAGATTTAAATTCTACACTTTGCTCTATGAAAGAAAAAGAAGTCCTGCATTTTAATGTAGTTACTGTTCCTGTCATCAAACTTCAGAAGTAAATTAGGCATGTGTGTAGAATATACTAATTCTGTAAAAGAGATACACGGGTGTATTACTTCAAAAGGTAGTTATATATTACAATTCAAAGCAAGGGAGAAAGAAAAATGTGATTGTTGCTTGGGATCTGTATTGATAAATATACATATATTTTTAACAATCTTCCATAGTTTAATCCCAATAACAATTACCATTTTCTCACAGGTAGTTTTACAAATATCACTTAGCATATTACAGATTGGAAAGGAGCTTTTGAGAAAGAACTCTCCCAGCTGAATGAATAATGTGCAAAATAAATTGTTTAACCTAGTTTCCTAACATGAAAGTTTTGCAAGTGGAATTGAGCTTGAAAGACAAAGTAGCAGAAGAGAGGATATATTCATTTTCCACATACAATAGTCTCCCCTTATTCATGGTTTCACTTTACATGGTTTCAGTTAACTGTGGTCTAAAAATATTAAATGAAAACTTCCAGAAATGAGCAATTCATACATTTTAAATTGCATGCCATTCTGAGTAGTGTGATGAAAGCTTGTGCCATCTCACTCCACCACACCCAGGACATGAATCACCCCTTTGTCCAGTGTACCCACACTATACATGCTACCAGTCCATCAGTCACTTGGTACCCATCTCAGTTATCAGATTGACTGTCTCAGTATCACAGTTCCTGTATTTAAGTAACCCTTATTTTACTTAATACTGGCCACAAAGCACAAGAATAGTGATGCTGACAATTTGGATATGCCCAAAAGAAGCCACAAGTGCTTCATTTTAATGAAAAGCTAAAAGTTCTCCACTGAATAAGGAAAGAACTTTTTAGTTATATTCTGAGTTTGCTAAGATCTACGGTAAGAATGAATCTTCTATCTGTGAAATTGTGAAGAAGAAAAAAAAAACCCATGCTAGTTTTCCTGTCACATCTCAGACTGCAAACATATCACATCAGATAGACATTGCTATCATCTCACATTATCACAAGAAAGGTGAGTACAGTACAGTAAGATATTTTGAAAGAGAAAGACCACACCCCCATAACTTTCATTACAGTATATTGTTATATTTGTTCTACTTGATTATCAGTTATTCGTGTTAATCTCTTACTGTGCCTAATTTATATTGTGTGTATTACAGAAAAAAAATGGTATATATTGAAATTGGTACTATTTGTATTTTCAGGCATCCATTGGGGGTCTTGGAACGTATTCACAGCCGATAAGGGTGACTACTATATTATCATCAACTTACAGCTTTTTACTCTTCATTAACATCTGCATGAATTTATGTTAGTTGTTGTGCTGAAAACCAAGTCTCATAGTCCCAAACAGAGTTTAAAGGAAAATACATTGATTTTACAGTCCTTCAGTGACTTTTGTATGAAAGCATTGTGATCTGAAAGACACATATAAGTGTTTTCTCCTTGGTTTCATTTTTGGAATAAATATTAAGAGTTTGTGCTATGCTATTAATCAGTTGTAAGAAATTAGAGTGTCTGCTACTATAGACCAATATATCATGTACCAATATCTTGCATGAAAATATTTTTGCAGGGCTTCTACTTTATAATATATACAAAACAAACAAGGGGCATAATATATGAATTATTCTCTTCCTCCTTAGTACCATAGCACTTTGTTCCTCCTTTTATTACAGCACTCCTATTCTGCTATACATTGCAGTTATTTGGGTGCATGCTTGCTTTCTCCAACATACTTAAGCTTTTGAAGAGCAGGCACCAAGTTTCATATGTCTTTTTATATTCCAAATTCTACCTGACATATATTAGTTATTGACTTACACCTTGTTGATTTGACACATTCTATGATAAATACTTCTGTAATTGCAAGTATCTGATTTTATATGCAAGTATATGATATAATACATTATATACATATATTAGTGATATAAGGTATTATATTACCTTCACGCTCTAAAAAATGATGCTTTTAAAAAATAGGTCAAAAATACAATGCCAAAATTTGTACTTTTAAAATACTATTAACTGATAATTATTTGCATAAACATATTTTCCAAGTTAATAATTTCCAACTTTATGTACTCTAAAAGTAATAAGCAACTATTTCATCATAAAAGTACTCTCAACGCAGTTATGGTAAATTTTTTACATTTAAAAAACATGTACTACATTCAGCACACAAGTTTATAAGAACCATACATTCAAATTCTCACGTAAAGGCTCAAGTAAATTATATTATATTATTAAATTAATTAGCTTGAGCTTAACTCTTCTGCTGTCTCCTATTCTTTTACTATTTTTTTTTTAATACCTATCCTTTATTTCATCCATAAGCCCATTTATGGACAGATGTTGAGAGATCCCAACTGAGCCCTGTCCAGATCATGTCAGGCACTGTGCAGCACCTCCACTGGGTGGTGGTGACCCAGTACATGAACTCTCCCACCTCCTACTGAATGCTAGGCCAGAGGTGTGGAGCCCCTGTTTACCAGAAGGGGGAAGCAGAGGCCAGCTTCCCCTTTCAGCCTCACCTCAGGGTGCTCAGCTTCCCCTTTCAGGCCCACCTTAGGTCTTGGGGGTGTAAATGCAGGAAAATGCCAGATGAGGAATTAGAAGGAAAGTCAGAAGAGACTTTGCTTGGACTTGGTCTAAATTTAAAATTAAATGATAGGTTTTGTTTATTTGTTTTGTCTTGTTTTTTTCTTTGTTTGTTTTTGTTTTTATTTTTAGAACAAAGGCCACAGCAGGATTTTAAGAAAACAGCATGGTCAAATTCTCATTTGAAATTAGTCACTTAGGTAGAAACTACCATCTTTGGATGAAGAAAGTGTTCTATAATAAATCTGACAATTCCAGTGATTGAAAGTAACCTCACAAAGTGATCTGATCATAAATTCCTAACTGGGTAGGTCATGAAGGATAGTCATGCTCCAGGCATATATCTTCTTTAGTAAAAGGTGAGTTAAGCAAGCCTTGTTCATTGTTTTTGTACCTCTAGGATTAACAAACCTTTGATATAAGCATAACTACCCTCAAGGGAGCATAAATCCTGTTAACTATCCTGTAATCAATCACTGCCTTGCTTTCTCACAACTTCATGTAATTTTCCTTACTTCCCTCTTAATCACAAATGCATAAAATAAACTGCAAAACAGTCACTCTCTGGAGCATTTGAGGTCTTGCTTCCTGGCAACTGTCCTCAGTTTTAGCTCAAAAAAACTCATAAAAATTCTTTACAGGTTTGGATGTTTCTTCATCAACACAATATAGAATTCCTCTGAAAATAACTCAGCCCTTCAGAAGGCAACTCCCAGAGAGGTTAATCCATGTGTGGTTTCCAATCTTTTAACAGTCTAAGTTAGTTCTGTGGTTTAATTCATATAAGGATATTGTAAAATATCCTAATCAGGTGGTAAGAAATATTACTTTTTTATTCTTTAAATATTCTAAAATACTTAAGATTGAATATTGGCATTATAATTTATATTATTAAAAGTAAAGGTATTTTCAAAACACGTGTTTACTATTATTTATTCAAAGAACTGAGAAATTTGAAGAAGCCTGGTTTAATTGCAGAATTTCAAGTTTTGTGATACATAAAGTAAGACTATATATTTGGAGACTCAAGGATCTCTTCAGAGTCCCAATTAGTCATATTTATCATTGTTTACCCTTATTATGATCAGGATAGATTTGTTCACTCTAATATAAATACTGACTTTTTTACTGCAATCTTTATAATTAATTTAGAAATTAGACTCACTTTTTTTTATAAGACTATTCAGATGGTAAAACATATGTCATTGTTGTTATTTAAATGAAATAAAAGATAATGTGTTATTGTATGGTTATTATGTAAATAGACTTATTTGAATCCCAGTGGGAGATTATCTAGGTCAATACAGTACTTAGTGTTTTTAAATATCAGAATATCTTTGAGCAGCATGATAACAGTAGTTATCTTGAAAATTAACAATATCAAGTTTTGTTAAAACTTGAAGGTTGAATATTATACCAGTCGAGAAAGAATTATGTTCAGGTTTAGTTAATTCCTACCATGATAAAAGTTGTTTATGTTAAGGGAATATATATGTTTTCCGAAGTTTATCTTTTCCTAAGACATAGCCAAAGGTCTATTTAGATATATTTTGAGAAGACAGTACTCTTTACTTTTCTAAGCACCTATGTCTTTATACCATATTTGGTGCTTTGGTATATAATTTTGGCTAACAATATAATTTCTACACAATATAATGAGTCTTTTGATTGCCTCACTGCTATAGCAATACACCTAATGGCCTGAAAGAATTAATGTTTTCTATCACATTCCCAAGTTAAGTAATTATACATACCAAAAAGGGTAAGATCAGAATTTTCTATTTTATAGCTCGACATTCTTTGGCAATTGTCAAATTTTTATGAAAACAGATGATATTACTTTGAATGTGTGTTGGGAGCCCTTTGTAAGGAATTATCAGTTCCTGGAACCCCGAGGGAGGATAAATATCAGTTCCTGAAATTCCAAGGGAGGAGAAGCATCAGTTCCTGAAATTCCAAGGGAGAAGGTTTCTCTTGGCCTTATGTTAATCCATGTTAATTGCAGCTATTGCTTCTGGATACTTGTGGTTTTGTTTTGAGCAGTTGGTTACTTTGTTACTAGCAGTTTGTCACGTACTCAAGCTGTATAAGTATACAGTGCTAAATAAACTCGAGGCTACAGGTTTGACTGTATGCCCTCCCCAGATCTTTCTCTCTTCTCTGTCTTTTTTCCTAACCCTCGCTCCCCCACTCAGGACTGTTGGACTCCGTCTGGCTGGCTCCGGCAAATGTGCAATATAGATAACTGCACTTTTCAAACAAATTGACTTTTTAAAAAGACGCCTAACAGAGAATCAGAGGAAGCAACATCCTTGAAGAGAGTGTCTCAAAATTTCTTAATTACGATTTTAAGCTATGTTAACACATGTTTAAAGAATTTAGGTTACAAGAAAATATGGATTACAGGCAATTGTGAATATTGCTGATTTGGTAATTGAAGGGAAGGGGACCTACTGCTTAGTATTGCTATGAAGGGGACAGCAAAGAAGCTAAAATGTGGAACAGTTTAACATTGTTAGTGATACAGCAGAAAGAAGGCAATGAAGAGGACATAGAATAACATCACAACAGATTAACAGTATCAGCAATCAGAACACTGCTTTTCTGATTTATAAGCAAGAGGCAATTCGTACACACAAAACAGCATCAGGATATGTGCCACAGGCTGCAATGGGGCCTGATACTCAGGGATATATTTTGGAAATAAATCCATAGGCTAAGAAATTTATCTGGTTTATTCAAACTTTCCTTTAGTCAATTATTCAATAAATTTTAAATTAGTAAATACCATGTGCCTGCTCTTACTCAAGGTGTTGGGGATTAGTTTTATACCAATTATACTGCAATTCAATTCTTACACTACTCACACAGATTTAGGGTTTGGTCCTACATAAGACTAACCTTATTTCAGATGCTAGCCACAAATGGGGTTCCCAGGCTACCTGCACTTCTCACCAAATGACTACATATCTGGGGGTTTCCCACAACTTCCCTCAGGTTTGACAACTTGCTAGAGTTACTCACAGATCACAGGACAGTCAAATATTATTACAGTTTTATTATAAAAAATACAAATTAGACCAGAGAAATGAAGACTCACATAGGGCAAAGTCTAGGAGGGTCGAGAAGGCAGAGCTTTCACGTCCTGTACCAGTCTAATCAAAGTGTGATACAAAGGGCTCATGTATAACCAAACACTCATATTACTCTGGAAATTCTAAAAGTTTTAGAAGCTCCATGCTAGGAACTGGGCACAAAGACAAAACACATTCATTTTTAAACAATAGGAATAGAACAAAGAACTAGGAAGACAAGGTTATTATTCTCATGGGATTTATATCTTAATACAACAGGTAAATATAAAAATAAAAAGCTATAAACAAATAGATGAGTATACATTATTCTTATTTGAGTGTTACTTTATTTTGATCCTGAAGTCCAGGAAGGGATCTCTGAAAAGGTACATGTAAGCTGAAATCTGAAGAATAATAAGATTGGTCAAGGTAAGATCTGAGAATAACATTCTAGACAGAAAGAACAGGTAGAAAAAAGGCTCTAAATCATAAGAAGTGGGCTACCCCTACTTCTTCTCAACTTATAGGGCCCCTTGCTTATTCTCTAGTCAACCAAGTGGAAATAGAAAAGAACATTTAAAAGTCTGGGCTATAGGGTCTATGGAGAATTACATTCTGTCATATTCTGTGATTTGGGTAAGACAGTGTCTTTTTTAAGCCTCATGTGCAATTTGAAAATAATAATAATGTTTACTTCAGAATATTCAAGACAACATTTAAAGTTAGGAGGATGTAATCCCATAGCTGTAATCCAAGACAACATACGCCAATAAAGGTGAAGTTTTTGCAAAAAAGCAAAAATTTAGGAACTCTAAGAACAGTGTACTTCATCCACAAAAAGACTGATAAAAAAGGACTCTGATTAAATAACAAATCAACAAAACAAAGACCTGGCAGTCAAAACACATGAAAAGAAATGGAAACAATTCTGAATAATGACAATAAAAGGACACAAATGGACAGTCTGTATAGTAAAAAAACAAAAACAAACAAACAAAAAACATAAAATAACATAACATAAGAACAAAGAAAAAATAATATAAAAAATAAGTATAGTAAGATTCAAGAAACAAAGTAACATGCCATGTTGGACAACTTAGTAGAATAACTATTTTGTATTCTTCCAGTCATTAAAAATTAGTTTGTCAGAGTAATAAATCCTAACCCAGCTATGTTTGTTTTATCTATCATCTATCTATCTATCTATCTATCTATCTATCTATCTATCTATCTATTAAAAAGAAAGGAAAGAAAGAAGGAAAGGAAGGAGGGGTGTATGAAGGGAGGGAGAGTGGGAGGGAGAAACTTCTTAAAACAAAAACAAAAAAAAAATGAACAAGAATTTTTAAAGGCATAAGAAAAGGAACAGGCAAATGAAAATAAAAAGAAAGCAGATGTGTCATATTCACATCAAGCTGGTTGGAATTTAAGAATAAAATCAAGTAGGATAAGGAGGAAGATTATATAATGATAAAAGTCAGAAATAACTAAGAAATACAAGGTTTATACACTGATATACACAAAAAAAAAACATAGCCACTATATATAAATCAATGTATATTGGAAATTAAGAGAGAATTTAACATATCTAGTTGACAAATATAAGTAAGAGGAAGAGCTGAGTGATAAAATGAGTACATTCGATTTCATAAATACAAGTCAAACTATTGCTCAAAAACACATATTTTTCATGTGTTTACTTCTACAAAAATATTGTTCATTCTTTGACACAAGGACAAATTATAATCAATATTGCCATTACTACCACCACCAACACCACAAGCATAACAATATCAACAAGAAAATTTCATAGGCTATATACATACATACATAGCACTATATTATTTTTAAAATAATTAACTAGAAAATAATGTAAGTGTCTTGGAAATTAAGACACAATAGTTATTAATCTCCCAGATCATTGAAATGAACTCAGAGAAATTAAAACTATCTAGAAATTAAAACTATCTAGAAAAGTTTAAAAATGACACTTTATACTAAAACTAGCAATGGATGCCACAATTAGAGCTAATTAATAACCTTATATTGTCATTATTAAGTAATAGAGATTAATTAAGGGAACTTAGTATTCATTGGTGATAGCCTTTCTTACTTAACTTCCCCAATACTCATTCCCAATCCCTTTCATGTTTACTCATGTTGCCTTCAGAGGCTAGAAATGAATGCTATCTTTCTTCACCTTCCTTGGGGCTAAGGTGTCCATGTGAAAAAGTTCTGACAAATGATATATGACAAAATATCTCCTGGATAGAAATTTCGCTGTCCTGATAAAAGGAACAGATGTTGCTGCAACTGCACCCTTTCCAGCTTACTCTGGCCTTGAATGTAGACTGATGTCAAAATCACAGATCCAGATATCATGTGAACATATGATCATTAAGCATGAACATGTGGCAGAGAAAACAGTTAAATAAAAACAAAACTTGCTATAACTTGAGATGTACACAGGATGTGTGTTGACTGAAGTGTGGTGTTATCACAAATACTGGAACATTTATAATGGTAATGTATAATGGTTATCACTATCTGTTTTCAGTCAAATCTCCAAAAAGAGGTATGAACTCAAAGTTCTGAAAGCAGTCTAAAGCCGAGAAGTAGAAATAAAGTTTGCTAAGAGACATGCTCTCCCCATGTGGCCTGCTATCTAAGTAATTTAGAGTCCCATAATTTGTGGACATGCTGGGTTTGAAAAGACAATGTATGTGCCCCAAATTGCAACTAGTCAAAAAAGCAGGGAAATAGATGTCACAGCAGGAGATAAGATTGAAAAAATTAGTCAGTAGATGGCAAAGGGAGGATTCAGGATGGTGTCTCTTTACCTAAGCTATCATTTCAAAATGCCTCAAAGCAATAGCCATTATGGGAAGAGTAAAGGGCATAGATAGGACAAAGAGGCCAGTAAGTTACAAGACAAAAAACTTTAAAAGCTATGTTTAAACATAATCTTTAACTATGGTAACTTTTATAGGAACTGATTGGAAGAAAATATCCTTAAAACATAATATATTTTCAAAAGAAATATTTTGCAAAAATAACAGCATTTCTGGACTGCAACAGCATATAACTCTTTGTCATCTATTAAAAATAAGAGCATTTATCAAGAAAGTCATTCTTCTCTAAGTTCATCTCATATGGCCAAGGGAGAAAAAGGATAAAAAAGATTATCCCAATGTCATAAATGGCAGCCAAGGACAAAGAATAATAGATTCCAGACAGCAAAAACAGCATTGCAGTTTGAGAAATGGGGAGGTGAGGTAAGGTAGCTATCAGATGCATTTATCTAAACAGAGAGTTTTCATTTTTCCTTTGTGTCATGAGCTGGTAAGGGTTAGGCATCACTAACTGCCATATATCTCTCATTTTTCCCTTTCCTTAATGACATTTTTTTTCAGCTACCCCCTTCCTCTTCAAATATTGCATTACCGTTATATTAAACAAAAGTATCATGTCCTTTGGACATAGATCACTAGAACATAAGGAGCAAATGTAGACCACAGTGACAGGAGTACAACTTAGCAAGATGTCCTGAACTGAAATTCATGCTGAAACTAAATAAGGGTTTGTTGTGATAAAGACAGTCCTCAGCTTAACTAAACTTTCCAGACTTCTTCCTGACTAATGTCTTCTCCTATCCCTTTTATTAGGGCATTCACTTTAGAAAACTTGTATTTGTAAATACTTTCTCTGCCCCTTTGAAATATATATATTTTTAAAAGCCCTTTGTAAGTTTAACAACTTAAGAATGTCTTTCTTAAGAAACTGGGAGTCATCTCTTTGAAGCATAGTCATCAAGGAAGGTAGTGCTCCTACCTCCAATCTCCACAGGAGTGTTAGAACCTAACTTCTGTTGGGTACCTTGCTCCAAGTTGTAAAACCACTTTCTGTTATGAAGACAGGAGAAAGTTTACTCTACTTTTGGAAATCCAATTAGAAAACAAAGAAGAGCTAAGGTCTGACTCCTCTTTACCCCTGCTTTGCAAATGGTACCATATATCCTCTTTTTCTATCATAATTATATTAATAGCTGAAGATGTTACAAATAGGAGATAACAGTAAGAGAATTAAAAAGACACTCTTGGCATCACTGCTAAACTGAACCATTTGGCAGTCTACAACCTTTAGATATTTTTTGTTTGCTTGTAAAAAATAAAACAAAACAAAAAACACTTATTTTCCTTTCATTAATAGTTTCTCAGGTATTCAGTTAACATACAGCCAAAAGAATCTCTCAATGCCATTAATATCTTCAAAATTGGGGGGAAAAAGAATTACAGCAAAATATTCAAGTAAATATAATAACACTTGATATTAATTAAATAGAAAATACCCAAGTCAGAAGAAGTTTAAAAAATAATTTAAAATACAAATTTTGACTAAGATCAATAAAATAAAAAAACTTATAAATTTGAATTTGGAAAAAGAGAAAGCAAAGATGAAAATCAGAAATGAAAACTGAGATAAAACAATTATAAAATGCTAGTGTACATTATTGAGATTACAAAATTTAAATTCCCAAAGGTGAAAGCAAAAACAACAAACGTGAATAGACCAATTAACATAAAAAAAGAGATTTTAAAGTTTAATAGAAGTATGTCATTGAAAATGCCAAAGGATCAGATGAAGGTAACAACTGAATAGAGATGGTCTTTTAAAAAAAGAAAAAAAAAAAAGAAAATTACACTGTTATTTGAATTACTCTATGTCATGACAAAGACAGAAACTTCTTGGGATAAATAGTCAAGATGGCTGAGTAGAAAAATCTAACACAACATGCCAAAACTACAACTAGATATAGAGCAACTATCTCTGAGAACAGCCTGGAAACTAAGCCTGAAGAGATTCTCTGCAACTGAGGATATAGAGAAAAAGTCACATCAAGATGGTAGGAGGGGCAGAAACACAGTCTTTTCAGGGCCCACATCTTCAGTGCAGTGCCCCCCGGGTGAGAGATATGATATTAAGGACACAAAGTTCCTGCCCCTCCTCACCCACAAGGAAGGAAGGTTCTGAGACCCACATCTGGCTTACCAGCATGAGAGACCAGCACTGGCACCAGGAAGGGGAGCCCACATAACCTGGTTTAGAGAATCAGTGAGGCTCATGTCCAAGAAAGTCCTGGGACAGTGAGAAACTCGGTCTCTTCTCTCAAAGAGTCCATGCACAAACTCACTCACTCTCAGTCTCAGCACAGAGGCAGCAGTTTGAAAAATGTCTGGGTCATACATGAAGCAGATATACTGACTGACTTTGAGGTGTATGCCAGAGGGGCAGGGGTTCCTTTGAAGTTTTCTTCAATGAGATAAAGATGCCAGTGGTCACCGTCTTCTCACGGTTTGCTGTGTATTTTTCTTCCTCCACCAAGTGGGCCCTATGTTGGCAGATGCCAGTTCTGGTACTTTCCATTAACCTACTAACAGTTGGCACCACCCCAGTGTTCCTCTGAGGATTCACATATCTTAAACTGCCTGACCCAGCCAGTACACACCGAAGCCACATCTGAATTGGTGTCCCACCCCATAAAACTCTGCAGAGGGCCCAAGAGCCACCCTAAAGTGGTGTGCTGCCGACCCAGCAACCAGAAGGCAATCTTGGCCTGCCACAAAGCCCTTCCAAGGCAGTATCCCACTACGCAGAACCAGGCAGTAGGCCCTGGGAAGCTCTGGAACCCATTCAGAGCAGTGACTTGTTCCAGGCAGTCAGCTTCCACACACCAATTTGCCCACAACACAGCCACCCTCACCAGGGTCCTGCACTACACACCAATGAGCCTACAGTGGTCATGGCAGGGCCATGCTGCCATCCAGGCTGAGGGCTGGGTCAGCCCATCCCATCAGTGCACCTGCAGCAGCTGTGACTGGGACTGTTGACAGCCAGGCCAAAGTCCAGCCCATTACAATAGGCTACCCACAGCAGTTGCAGTCAGATCTTGTAGACAGCTGGGCTGAGTGCCAGCCCTACCTATAAGCATGACCATAACGGGGGGTAATATGCAGCCCACACAAGGTATACTCCTGGAACACTTGGCTCTGTTGACCAAGGGTGATTGCTCCACTGGCTCCCCACAGGATCCTTCCACATTAGGACCCTCTTTCAATATTGTGACAAGTAGTTAATCTACCTAATTCACAGCAACAAACAGAAAATTAGGCATAAATAGGAGACGAAGAAATATGTTTTAAATGAAACAACAAAACAAAATCCCAGAAAAAGAACTAAACAAAACAGAGATGGGCAAATTACTAGATAAAGAGTTCAAAGTAATAATATTATGGCTAAGGCTACTCACCAAACTCAGGAGAAGTATGGATGAACAGAGAGAAAACTTCAATGAAGACATAGGGAAAAAAATCAATCAGAACTGAAGAATACAAAGCTGAAATTAAAATAAAATACACTAGAGAGAATCGACAGTAGATTAGATGATGCAGAAGAATGAATCAGAGAGGTGAAAGAAAAAGTACTGGAAATCAACCAACTGGAACGGCAAAAAGTGAGGCAAGTATGGACCTCTGGGACAACAGCAAGCATATTAACATTTAAATTACAGGGGTCCTGTAAAGATAAGAGAGAGAGAAAGAGACAGAAAAATTATTCAAAGAAATGGCTGAAAATCTCCCTAACCTGGCAAAGAAAACAGACATCCAAGTCCAAGAAGCAAATAAGAGTCTCAAACAAGAGGAGCCCAAAGGGACACACAAGACACATCATAATTAAAATGTTAAAAGTTAAAGACAAAGAGAGAACCTTAAAATCAGCAAGAGAAAAACAGCTAGTAGATGCAAGGGAACTCCCCCATAAGACTATCAGCTGATTTTTCAGCAGAAATTTTGAAGTCCAGAAGGGAGTGGCATGACATATTCAAGTGATAAAGGGGAAAAAATCTACATGCAAGAATACTCTACTCAGCAAGGTTATCATTCAAAATTGAAGAAGAGATAGTTTCCTAGATAAGCTAAACCTAATAGACTTCATTACAACCAAACTGACATTACAAAAATTGTTAAAAGGACTTCTTTAGCAAAAAAGAAGAGGCCAAATTAGAAATAAGAAAGTATAAGAAAGAAACCTTTCACTGCTAAAAACAAAATATAGTAAAAGTAGTAAATTAACTAGTTTTAAAGCTAGAATAAACCTTAAAAGACAAACTAGTAAAATTATTTATAATGGCAATAATTAGTTAATGTGTACACACACACACAAACAAAGAAATATGTAAAATGTAAAGTTAAAAACATAAAACATGGGTTGGGAAATAAATACATAGTGCTTTTAGAATGAACTTGAACTTAAGCAACCATTGACTTAAATAAACTACACACACACACACACACACACACACACACACACACATCTCATGATAACCACAAACCAAAAACCTGCAATAGATACATAAAAAATAAAGAGAAAAAAATCTAAAGATAACTTTAAAGAAACTCATCAATTCACAAGGAAAAAAAAAAAACAAGAAAAGAAAAGAGAAATGGAGAACTACAAACAAAATGAGAAAATAGTTAACAAAATGGCAATTAGTATACACCATTCAATAATTACAGTAAATGTAAATGGACTAAATACTCCATTAAAAAATATAATTTAACTAAATTAAAAAAAAAGACCTATACATATACTGCCTACAAGAAACTCACCTCAGATAAAATAAAGCTGGGGTAGCAATAATTATAACAGACAAAACAGACTAAAAAAAGACACTAATAAGAGACAAAGAAGAACATTATATAATAATAAAGGGATCAGTCTAACTAGAGGATATAACACTTGTAAACCCCTATGTACCCAATATAAGATTACCTAAATACATAAAGCAAGTACTAACTGACATGAAAAGAAAGAGTGATGGTATTACAATAATACTAAGGGATTTTAATTCCCCACTTTCATCAATGGATAGATCATTCACTTAGGAAATCAACAAGAAACATACTAGAGCAGATAAACTTACATACAAATCAGCAACATACACAAACATTTTTTAAGATAAATCACAATTTTCACCACAAAACAAGTCTCGATAAATTTATCAAGACTGAAATCATATTAATCATGTTTTCCTACTATGATGGTATAAAACTAGAGATCAACTACAAAAGTAAAACTGGAAAAAGCACAAACAATTATGCACCAACAAATTGGACAACCTGGAAGAGATTGATAAACTCCTAAAACCATGAAATATTTCAAGACTGAATTAGAAAGAAACAGAAAATTTCAACAAACCAATTACCAGTAATAAAATTGAATGAGTAATAGAAAAACTCATAACAAAGTTAAGTCCAGGACCAGACAGCTTC
This sequence comes from Eidolon dupreanum, assembly GCA_028627145.1. Lineage (NCBI taxonomy): Eukaryota > Metazoa > Chordata > Mammalia > Chiroptera > Pteropodidae > Eidolon > Eidolon dupreanum. The sequence goes on along the minus strand of CM053501.1, from coordinate 56,649,676 downwards.
ACAGGAGAATTCAACGAAACATGTGAAGGAGAATTAATGATTATCTTTATGAAAATATTCCAAAAAAATTGAGAGAAAGAAATACTTCCAAACTCATTCTATGAGGCCAATGTCCTGATACCAAAACCAGAAGATTTATATATATATATATATTATATATATATATATATAATATATATATATAATATATATTATATATATAACATATATATACACATATATATACATATATATGTATAAATAAATATATGTGTGTGTGCATATATATATGTGTGTGTGTGTGTGTGTGTGTGTGTGTGTGTGTGAATAAATTACTGGTCAATACTCCTGATGAACATGGATGCAAAAGTTTGCAACAAAATACTGGCAAACTGAATTAAACAATATACTGAAAGGATCAAGGTTCATATACCAAAATAAAGTGAGATTCATTCCAGAAATATAAGGATGGTTCAATATCCATAAAGCAATTGACATGATATACCACATTAACAAAACAAAGAAAAAAATCATATGAGCATCTTAATAGATGCAGAAAATGCATTTGACAAAATTTCATGCCCTTTTATGATAAAAACTCTCAACAAAGTGGGTATAGGGGTAAAATACCTCAACATAACAAAGGCCGTATATGACAAACCCACAACTAACATCATACTCAATAGTGAAAGCCTGAAAGCTTTTCTCTAAGATCAGAAACAAGACAAGGATAACCATTATCACCAATTCTATCCAACATAATATTAGAAGTCCTAGCCACAGTAATCAGAGAAGACAAACAAGTGAAAGTCATCCAAATTGGAAAGAAAAAAAAAATCACTCATTATTTGCAAGTGACATGATATTATAAATAGAAAAACTTAAAGACTTCACACACACACACACACACACACACACACACACACACACACACACATTAGAACTAATAAAATGATTTCAGTAAAGTTGCAGGATACAGATTCAATACACAGAAATCTGTTGGTTTTCTATACACCAATAATGAACAATCAGAAGAAGAAATTAAGAAAGCAATTCCATTTACAACTGCATCGAAAAGTACAAAATACATAGGAATAAATTTAGTCAAGGAACTAAAAGACTGGTATATTGAAAACTACAGGACACTGATGAAGAGAAATTGAAGATGACACAAATAGATGAAAGAATATACTGTATTAATAAGGTGGAAGAATTAATATTGTTAAAATGTCCATCCTACACAAATCGATCTATAGAGATAATGCAAACCTGATCAAAATAGCAATAGCATTTTTCACAGAACTAGAAATCCTAAAATTTATATAGAACCCAAAACAGTCTCCAAGTAGCCAAAGCAATCTTGAAAAAGAACCAAGTTGAAGGTATCGTACACCATAATTTCAAACTATACTACAAAAGTGTAGTAATCAAAATGATATGTTACTGGCACAAAAACAGACACATATATCAATGGAAGGGAATAGAGATCCCAGATATAAACCTACACTTATATGTTCAATTAATCTATGACAATGGAGGCAAGACTATAAAATAGGAAAAAGATAGTATCTTCAATATGGTGGTATAAAACTAAACAACTGCATGCAAAAAAATGAAACTGGAGCATTTTCTTATACCATATACAAAAAACAAACTGAGAATGAGTTAAAGACTTAAATGTAAGACAAAACAAATGAACAAACAAACAAAAAACCATAAAGTCCTAGGAAAAAAAACATAGGCAGTATATTTTTGACACTGGCCGAAGCATTTTCTTTTTTTATATGATTAATCCAGCAAAGACAATAAAAGCAAAAATAAATAAATGGGATTGTATCAAATTAAAAAACTTTTGTACAGTGAATGATACCATCAATGAAACATAAAGGCAATCTACTGAATGAGAGAAAATATTTGCAAATGACATATCTGAAAGGGGTTAATATCCAAAATATATAAAGAACATGCACAACTTGACAGCAAAAACAACCCCAAACAATCCAGTTAAAAAATGGGCAGAAGACCTGAAGAGACATTTTCCCAAAGAAGATATAGAGATGGCTAGCAGACACATGAAAAGATGCTCAACATCACTAATGATCAGGGAAGTACAAATCAAAACCCCAATGTGCTATCGCCTTGTACCTGTCAGATTGGCTATGATTAAAAAGATCACAAATAACAAGTGTTGGAGAGGATATAGAGAAATGAGTACCCTCATGCACTGATGGGATTGCAAACTGATGCAGCCACTACAGAAATCAGTATGGAGGTTTCTCGAAAAACTAAAAACAGAATTATTATATAATCTAGCAATTCTACTTTTGGATATCTATTTAAAGAAAACAAAAGAAGACAAAAACTCAAAAAGATATATGAACCCCTATGTTCATTGCATCATCATTCACAATAGCTAAGATAAGGAAGCAACCTAAGTATCTATTGATTAATGGATAAATAAGATGTGATGATATTATAATTTGATCATAACACTAAATTCTAAAAGTAGTTTAATTAAATCAAGAATTGGACAAGCAAATTCCTACCCCTGTTAATATTTAATCTTTTCTTGAAAATTTAGTACATGTAATAAGACTAGAAAAGTAAATCACTTGTATTCACATTGGAAAAGCAAAAGCTAAAATATATATTTTGATGGTTACATTAATATATTCCTCAAATAATTAAGAAAAATATAAAGAAAAACATTATTTATGAGTTATGAAAAAATAAGAAATAAAGGGTATAAAATACAAATAGTTTTTCAGTGTGATAAAAACACCCTAGAGAAAAAAATTAAAACCATCAATTTTAATAGTTAATACAAAAGCATATAAAATATTTATGAATATTTGTGAATAACCTGAATGAAGAAAACGTAGTAGCTACTGGGGACAGGGGCAAAATGTTTTTCTGAAAGGCAAGACATATAATTTTAATGGAAAAAAAATCCAAGTACTTGAACAAGAAAATTCAAAAACAAAATATGTTAATTCATTTAGTTTTGAAGTATAAATTATATTCAATTTCAATTAGGAATTTCACACACGGAAATTTTTTTAATTAGATACCACTTTATACATCATGATAAACCTTCAAAAATCCCTAAATAAAAGGAAAACATAATAAACCTACAAAATAAAATGAGCAATAAGTGGAAAAGGAACAAAAAAAAAAGATGCAAAAACTTGAAGGAAATTTTAACTATATAAACATGAATAAAAAGAATGATTATGATGTGTAGGTGGTGAGACTTTCTCATTTAAGCCAGAAACCCAGGGAAAAAGATTAATGCTGTTCCATGCTGCCCTTGAAACTATAGGAAAGCAAAATTTGTCACCCAAAATGTGTCTCTCTGGTATAAAGATTATATTATTTTTAAGAAACAAAAGACTCAGGAAGAACCTTTGACCTTCCCCAAAAATGCCTAAAAGAATTTAAGATAGAAAGCCTGTTTTAGTAAGAAGTAGCACCATGATTATCACAGGATAATCTAAACTAGGCGTGGTAGACAGGGAAGAACCTAGGAAAGCTTATTTGATCAAAGTCCTGTCTGTGACACAGTGTCTCTAGATGGCCCAGCAAATATTTGTTTACTAAACATTAATTCTTTTCATCTCCCTTTGGATTGTCTAATTTCCCTTTGAAATCCCAGATCCTTACCTCCTTCCCTTAGTCCAGAATGACATATATATCTCATCTTGCCTTATAGACTTTAGAATTTCCATGCTTATGTGAATTCCCTGTGCAAACATACTTAAACTTAATTTTCTCTGGCTAATCTGCTTTATGTCATGTTAATTATTCTACTAGCCATGTGAACCAAGAAGGGAAAGTGAATTTTCCCCTTCTCCACAAAACCCAGTGGAATTAAATAAATAAAGACAAATTTCCTCTTCAGAACATGCTTCAATAGAGATTCCTATAATTCCCATGGATTACCATCATCCAAATATGAAGGAATTCATAATAAATCATGAGAGAAAACAGATACAATAAAGAAACATTAAGAGAGGACTTAAGTGTTGAGACGTGGGAAGCATCAGACATAGAATATAAAATATAAAATAACTAAGCAATTCTTAAGGAAATAAAATATAGATCACAAAAGAGAAGAAGGAAAAAAAAAACTTAAAAAACAACAGACTTCTGGATCCAGTCATGACAGAATGGCTCGTGTGCAATCCTATTTCTTAAAACAGCAGGAAAAGTCAGGCACATTTATATAGAAAACCACTTAAACATAATGAAGAGCAACCAACATGAGCTGGACTAGAAATGCTTTGATGACTTGAAAAGGGATGCATGTAAAAATGAGCTCCACAGTCACCACATGTTTTTGTTTTTTTTTAGGACATTTGCCTAATTTTGGAATGGCAGAAGCAATTATTATGAGAAAGTAGCTATCTTGCTGGTTTAGGAGACAGTGGTTGAAGTGTTAATATACCAACCTCTTCGGGGATTGTTTGAAAACTATTAACTCTATACATTTACACAACTGGAAGAAACAGAAAATTTGGTAGCACCAATAATTGAGATATGAATGAAAGGATATGCTCATTGCTGTTAGATGTTATATTTGTTGTAGACTTCACAGAACACTTTCAATGACTATTATAATTTTTAAAAGTATAAATATTCCTTGACCTAGCAATCCTATTTCAGAAGAGAGTCTTTCCTATAAACATAAAAATATCTGAATATTACTATATTTACAAAGATATTTACTTCTGTATTTCTATAAAGAAAAAAAACTGTAGTTATTATGGCTCTATTAAAAAGGCTCTGGTAAAATAATCCACATGTATCTACACATTGGAAAATGTTAAATCATTTAAAAAATGAACTTAATTACAGGATATGGAGGGAATTACCATATATTATTTTGGGTGCAAAAAAGATTTAGAATATTGTGTATAATATTCTGTTGTTTGTGTAAAACAATTATAATTTCTGTAAATGTATTTGAGTGATTCGGTATATACATTCCCATGTATGATTACATGAATTTCAGAATATGTCTTTTAGGATATACAATTAATTAAAATTAGTTGCCTTGGTAGAGGAGAGGTACTGACATCAGATGAGGATACAGTAAAGATTAAATTATCACACTTAAAAATTTACATAAAATTTATGTAATATAGTATATAAATGTAGGTACATAAAAATTTAATAAACACTTTAACAAGTAAAATACATCTGCAGAAAGTCCATTTCTAAACCAAAAGTTAGCAATTTTGAGCATAATTTTAAGAAATACATAATGTATAAATTATTAATATGTGACTCTATCAATGTTTTCTGGCATTTTCTTAAATTGTGTGCTAAGAAATATTTGTGTCCTAAGAGAAATATTTATAGGTATTCTCAAATGTAATAGCGTCAAAGCTAAGCTGATTGAGAACGGAAGTTTCAGTGGTGAGATGCCCAGTTGGAAGAATGCACAAGGGACCGAAATGAGAATGAAACTGCAGGCACCAACTTTATTGTGTGGAGCACAGTTCTACTGTGGGAAAGCGCTTCTGCTTCTGCTCTTCTTCTGCTCCCCTTCTGCTCCCCAGGGGATTGCATGGCTCCACATATATCAGCATACAATAGTGGCATTCAGCCACACATGCATGATATAATAAGCTAAATTATGTTTACATATTTTAGGCACAGGTGCCCTACTACACTAAGGTAACATTCTAAATCCAGGATCCTATTCCTAGCTGCGAGCCTGGATCACAGCCAGACCTGGGACCAGTCAGGCCTGGAACCCATACATCGTTTTCACTTTTTTTAAGTGTGATAAACCGCATACACTATATACACCTCTAGAAAATACAATGCTCATTCATTTAGTGTAGGCTCTGAAAAGTCCTGCAATCAAAATGCTATTTAACTTTGATTAACTGAACATTTCTTAGCCTTGTTCTACTATAAATTAGCTCTCTATACTTTGTTATAGATCTTAACTTTTCATAGACTATTTCCTCATCTCTAAAATATAGACACGATTTTTTTTATATTTGATGGTTTTCCTAGTTCTAAAATTCTATACACATCTAATAATCTTTCAGGAGCAAGGTAGCAAAGGTCATGGCTTCAGTAAAGCCCCAATCAAGATCGAGTGAATCACTGTGTTTACTAATGTTTTTTTTTTTTTTTCTCTCTCTCTTCTTAGGAGGAATCACAAGGTATAGTAAATTTTCATCTTGCTGAAATAAAGAAATATTCATTGTTTTCTGTCTTAGGTTGCATGCTTTTATCCATAATTTATTAACTTTTTGAGGCTAAACCCTGGGAACCGTTTTTAACCGACGTCAATGTTATAATGGATGCTGATGTTTATATCTCATAATTCAGTTTGCCTTAGCAAACTTATGGTAATTCTGTTTGGTATTTATGATTTCTTTTAAAATGCCTCATTCTGGATCTTTTTAGATCTGTGTTGGGCAGAGCTCTTTCAAGTAAAAAATAATATAAAAGCATTATTTCATTGTAAAGCAGACTCGCAGGTCAAATATAAGTTTCTAGAATTAGTCTTACAGCAGTATAGCGAGGAAAACAGTTTTTGCTATCTGCCTTATTATTGCTAAGAGGCATATCATAAATTCTAGACTTCTGCCAAACACAGAATTTTCCTGCCACTGCTCTCAAGAAATATGCCAAGGCCAGGGCATTACAGTACAAGAAAAAAAACTGAACATTATAATAATGAATAGTTACCCAATATTTTGCTGATTACTTGATTAAAATATAGGCAGCCATCTTGGTTAGTTGAATTGCTAAATCAAAGTAAAATTTCCCTTATTTATTGTATAAGGCAACATGGCACTCGCAAAGCGGTATAAATCCCAGAATGTCCTTCTAAGACTCTGACATTCTTTAAATGGTTATTGAAAATAAATTAAATAAGCCTCTCTTATGTAGCTCTATTTTCAAATCATTATAGGAAGTTAAGAAAGACAATTGGAAGGACCAAATGTAAATCATTTTATTGATTTAAATGAGATCAAATAGATGAGAGAAGGGATATGAACACTTTCAACCATTTAAAGGAGGGTTTCTGTATACCATCAAGTTCACATTTTACAAAGACATTTATTTTGTAGTGATAGCTCACATCAGAGCCACCTTTTTTGTCCATTTAAATGGGAAGTTTGTCTTTGATAGAAGAGCTCTCTTTAAATCAATGTTTATCAGCCTCCTGTGATCTGTCATGCACAGTTCAAGACAAATCTCCTAATTTTTTATCAGATAATCCTAGCTAAAAATATATATTAGTGACACTCCAATCCTATAATTGTTGTCCCTTAACTAGCAGCATTTTTTTTTTCCAATACAATTTTTCCTCTTCAAAAAAATATTCTCATAGACAAATCTTCTTTTTCCTAATCAGGACTTTTGTAATCCAATGTCAAAACCTGTGTTCATACTATTCTTCTTACACAGGGTACCTTTCTTATTTCCCCACCTGTCTGACCACTACCTATCATTTAATATATTAGAGGTCTACTTCACCTACTAACCTTTCCCAATCCCAGCAGCCATAGTGAAACTTAAACATATTAACTATAAAAATGTCAAAGAATGAAATTATTTGATTTTAAAAAAGGTACTAATACTATATAAGCATTGATGTAACTATAAAAACCTGCTTGGTCACAATTCCATGCCCATTTATTTAAAATGGCAATAATATATACTTTAACATGGACGATATGAAGATATATATTATTTATGATGTCTGTATGTTGTATAAAATATGTTTTTATAAAATTTGGTGTAATTGTAGACTAAATTATACTTTTAGAACCCTGGATACCATCTTACCTCATTTAATAATTTATTTGCCCAACTATTTCATTAAATCATTTTCTTGATAAGGTCACTAATAACATCCATCTTACCAAGTCCAATCAACATTTTTCTATTCTTACCTTACTTTTCTTTCAACAGAGATTAGTACTATTGACATTTGATTGTATACTCTCCTTTTAAACACTCTTCTTTAATTTCTGTCCCACCACAGTCTTAGTTTTAATCCTACTTCTGCATTCACCCCTTTTCAGTCTACCATTATTTTTTTCTCCTATTCAGAATATAGAATTGTGTCATAACTTCATCCTCCATTCTAGTTTTCTTATATCTCTACTTTCTTCCAAGGTAGGCCTTATTTAAACATTTTAAATCATAAACTATGTGATTACTATCTAAAGCAAATCTCTAGACAGACGGCTATTAAGCATCTCAAGCTTAAAAAATCCAAGACAATTATTTTTCTTTCCCCATATATTTCCCTTTATAATCTTCCCAATTCAGATAAAAATACAAACCTATAGTTTACTCTCTTTCGATAAATAGGATAAAAAAATCCAGCATAAAAACTATATTAATTAATTTCATACTTCTGGCTTCCAGAACTATAAGAAAATAAATTTGTGTTTCTTTAAGCAATCAAGATTGTGATAATTTCTTATAGAAGAAATAGGAACATAGAGATTTTGAGGAAAAACATTGCAACATAGCTAAGACCATATTACTAAGATACATTCTACATCTATGATTCACCTAACTTTTATTCATTAACATGAATGTTTAATAACCACAAGACAATTGAGAAAAATACGAAGGAGAAGTTTCAAGGAGAATAAACTGGCTTTCTGACTTTGGAGAAAATAAAATTAATGCAATAAACAATAGCAAAGGAAAAATATAAATGTTATAATTGATTAATTTAAAAAACATGAGAATCTACTGAATTCGTAAAACAAGAATAATCTGTATCATTCCCTAAAAAAGCAGTTGGAAAAAGCAGCAGTAGGAAAGAGAAGAAAAAAACAGAAATTATTTAAAGGCTTATGAAAATAATAATAAAAAAATCTCAGTGCAAATACTGGTTGTTAGAAAAATTACCGAATAAAGAATGATATTGGTGAAAAAATTTAAAAGCCTCCCTAGAATGAATGGTATTAAATTAAAGTAAACTCTGGCACCAAATTGTCAGGATATAAAAATGGCTTCAACACAAGCAATAATTTGTTTGGACAAGTTATTAAACCTTTATAATTCTTGTTTCTTTATATGTAGATTGGGGATATCAGTCAGTGGTAAAACATTCTTGAGGATTTAAAAAGCTATTAAAGGAAGAGCGAAGAATTAGTACAATGCTTGGGAATTAACATAAAAGAAATAGAAGAAGGTGTGGTATGTGGCAGCCTTTCACTTGCTACATATGCACTTTAGCATTTTAGATATTCAACTCACTTGCAAAGAACTAACAGAGATATTCAACTCACTTGCAAAGAACAACTCACTTGCAAATAACAGAGATATTTAACTCACTTGCAAAGAACTAACAGAGATATTCAACTCACTTGCAAAGAACAACTCACTTGCAAATAACAGAGATATTTAACTCACTTGCAAAGAACTAACAGTGAATGTCACTATTCTGAGGTAAGACCTATAAAAGAAACATCTCTCTCGCTGCTAAGATTTCAATAGCCACTCTAATATTAATAAGTGTAGATTCCTAAACCTCAAGGAAAAACCAGTCATCACCAAACTTTTGAGGAAAATCAGCAACAGGTAATAGAAGGATCAAAATGAACTAACAGACCACCTGGTTCAGGAAAAAGAAATATAGTATAGAAAAAGAAAGTCAAGATTTTCCAATAAGAATGTCTAAGATTTGAAGCTATGTTGCACCAATTACAATATAAAACATTGTAGTGAAAAATGTTAAAGTGAAAGCAAAAAAAAAAAAAAAGTTGGATATTAACATAGCATTCACTAAATAAAATATTCAGCAGACCATAAGAAAACATGTTGGAAACGTGTTAGAAAACTTCAAACATGTAGAACACAGAAGAGACAAAATTCCTCGGTTATTCATAATTTCAAAAAAGTCAATCATTTAAAAGGAGTTTGAAAAGAGAACAGATGAAACAGTCAGAAAAATAATTATGAAAATACAATTTTTAAAACTCCAGAGTCAGCTCAACCAATTAATTCTGTACATAATAATAATGTATAGTTTAGTAAAATTCTATATCAAGACAAAGAATCAAGCAACATTATATAAACATTTTCATGTATGGTGACATCTTCTTTATCTCAATATAGAGCAAAAACCAGTCCATACTGTAAAGCTGAGGTATCAGGAAAAATATGTTTAAGAGTAGTATTTAAAATTATAAAAGATATGAAAGAATTAAAAATATTCCAAAAATGGGGAAAAAGGGACGTAAAATAGAAATAAAATACGTAAACTAAATTTCTCATTTTTGTGGTGGGTAACCAATAAATTCAGTTTAAAGTTGATAAATCAAGGAAGCAGTTATAAGCAAAGTACAGATTTCTCAAACCAGGAATATTTCCAAGCCTTTGTCAATAAGGTTTTTCAGTGTGCGCCCTTTTCTTCTAGAAATCCTTGTATTTCTCCTCTAATGTTTTAATATTTTCCTCCACAACAGAGAAGCCTATTTTCTCAAAGTATTCATTCAAGAGCTTTTTATCTTGAGTGATTTAGTGTCCAGTAAGACAAATAGTTTCTCTTTACCAACTTATAAAGACATACACCTTCCTTAACACATAAACATAAAATGGACATTTATGGGTCTTTAAAATTATTTCCTCAATTTCAGAGGAGTTCTTTCATGAGTCCTAATTAGTTCCTACTCATTCAAAAACTTGAGCGCTTACTATATGCCTCACACTCTTCTAAGCAGTAGAAATGAAAAAAAGACAGCCATGATTTCTGTTCTTATGATACTTATACTACAATGGGGCCAACAAAAAAAAAAAAGACATGCACAATGAGAAGTACATAAATGCTCTGAAAATTATAAAACAGAGTTATAAGAGTTATTAGAAAGAATAATTAGGGATCAGGATCTCCATTAAATAGAATATTAGTGAAGTTCTCTCTGAGGTGGTGACATTATAAACAAAATATAGGTGGTAAGAGAGCGTTACTCACTCAAAGAGCTGCAGGAAGAGGATTTAATATAGAGAACAGTAGATGCAAAAGTCATGAAACAATGTAGAGCCTTGGTAGTCAATATAAGAAAAGAAGGTGAATTTAGTGAATTAAAGTCTGATATGACATCGCATAAAGAAGGCAACCTACATGATAGCTGGAATTAGAAGGCAGTAATGAATTTTAACTACTGGAACAAGCTGCTTTGGATTTTCAAGCCTATTTGGGTTACACGACAAAAAGTGCATTGCTGAGTGTAAGAACAGAACCCAGAGGATCATATTTAAGGTGAGAACAAATGGTACTTTGGATTGAAGTGATATTAGTGGCATTAGTAAAAAGTGGACAATGCTAAAATTGGGGGTAAAGCAAATAAGACATGAATTTTATTATTCCTAATGATTTATTATTATATACTCATGCCAATAAAAATCATGTTATTTTGAATATATGTAGAGGACAGAAAAATATAAAATACTTTAAATTGAGGGTCTTATTCCTTATTCAATTTATGTTGTGTATGTGTCTATGTGTTGTGTATAGTGGCCTGTATAAAATAAATGTAAAATTAAGTTAGAGAAGGCACAAACTTTTCAGCTACAAAGACTTCCCAAAACAAATATGCATTTGTTTTATTCTTTCTTTAATATATTAAGTTACTTCTTTTCAAAATTGGAAACTAAGTTTAAAAAAATGAAAATACCAATCATAATCAAGAGATAATTATGAACAGATTTCAAGAAATTTTCCTGATTTATCAAGGGTATAAGTACCTTGAATTTCTCATTGGTTTATTGATACATGCGATGTTCACTTATAAATCAAATAGAAAAACAAATATCATTTTTACAACAAGCAGGCATCATTTATAAAAAAAAGTCTTATAATTTTTATATGAGATGAGATGATCATTAAGAAGGTAAACAATTATTTTTACCTGAGCTACAACCCAGGTCAGCTTGTCAAAGGCTTTTTTTTTTTTTTTTAATTCAGGAATATATATTTAACTGCAATACTAAGAGAGCTCATACAGCACATCTAGAGTACACTATAACTTCCTGTAAACTTGATAAGGGAAGAGCCTGCATTTTATTCTGTGTTATTGCAGCCAAAGTGTAAATCCTAAACTGTTTGTTAAAAAGAAATTAATTGAACTATATATCACTATTGTTCATGACATTCTCACTATCAGTAAATATATCCCAACTTCTAACTAATTACCTAAGGACAAAGTTACCTGTTAGTTTCTGCTTTCTTGGTCTTTCTCAGCTATAGGCATTAAATAGCTTGTCAATGCTACAAACTTCTTGAATTAAATTAGACTAAACCTGGAAATGTGCTAAAAGCTTTATGTTTACAAATAGAATCTATGTACATCCTTCATGTAACCTCCCCTATTTACTTTACCCTAAAGGATCTCCTGAGAATCTGTCTTATTTTTAAGGGACAAATTTTTCCATTACTTTTTATAGTTGGCTCAATTCATACAACAATGAATTATCAGTTTCAAAATGCTATAACAATATGTCATGTATCATTCTATGTTCCATAACCTGAGGAGTGGAACTATGCCCCAGGTTCTACTTTACTTGATGGTGTTCCACGTCACTCAAGTTCTGACTCTATATCGAGTTTCATACCACACAGAGAACCACAACATATAATTCTGAGCATTGCCACTCTCTTTGTGGTTCTTCTATTCCTATTTTCTATGAAGTCATAATATTTAAAAAGTTTAAGTATATGACATTCCATAAATCAATGACAGTGATTCTAGAGGAAATATATGTTCTGGATCCAGGTGACATAGAATTTGACATCAGCATGAATGAAAATACTATTGCACAATATGTACTGTGCACATACTAAATTTTTAGGTAAATACTTCTCAAATTTTAATGTGCATAAGATTCAACTGGGGTGCTAATTATTAGATCCCATTCTCAGAAATAATGATGAGTTAGAATTGTTCAATTCAATACTCTACATTTTTAGAACACCCCAAATTTTGATACAGGTAACCATGTGCCATAGATAAAGATACTCAACCAGAAGGCATTAATTGGGGAAAATTTTTCAGATACTACCACTTGGGGAGTTGAGATCTGAATTCAAATTATTCCAGTGCCTTCCCTCAAGTCAATTCCTTTAAGTTCTAAATGTATTTCTTGCCTAATAACATCTTTCTACTAAACTAGACTTGAGTTAAATGAGTATGTCCACAATTTAAGAAAAACACTTTAAGAAAAATTTGATTTCTTTTTGGTCCATTAATATTCAAATATTTCTAGAATGTTAGATACCTTGTGTGTTTATGATTAATTATGATAACTTAAACTAAATAAACTTGGAATGTGAGCCAACAGATACTATTGTCTGAACAATTGATAAATTAACTTGTGTACCCAATATTTCCTTCTCAAATGTGATTTATAATCTTTCAAGAGGAAACAAAGAATGACATTCTCCTAAGCTAAAATATATTATTAGTATAATGAATTGACTTTCATATAGGGTATAACTAGAAACATGAATCATTATTTAATCTCATGAATAAGTAGCTATTTGGATAAGTAATGGAAGAATAAAAAAGCTCAGCACCAGCAGCAATTACAAAATTCTGTTTTTGTCCCACTTAAATTGGTTAATTAAGTTATATGTATAAAAACATTTTTTTTCAAATATTGATGCTAAAGTCAATGAAACTGATATATTTAGAGTTTAGATAGAAAGTAGCATTTTTGAATTTTCAGAAGAATATAGAAAAAAACTTGGTTCCAAGTTGCTATCGATATTTTGGTTATCATGTACATTAAATGATAGTCCTTTGTATCCTCATTTTATGTTAACACGTTTGCCGAGACTTTTAGAAACAACAACAACAACAACAACAACAACAACAACAACTGTGGCATAATTTAGTTACAAATATTTAGATTCAAAGTAATACCTGAAAATTTCCTCCTATAAGATCTGGTTGCTCTTAATTATTGTGTTACAAGAACCTTGATATACTGTAATAGATAGGATCAGAATGTCAGAAGAACACTGCAAAAACAAATATCCACTATGTTTTGCAAGTATCATTATGTTGATAATCAATTCATATAATATAATTGAGAACAATGGTTTTCTTATCATTAATAATCAAAATATGTGATTCTATACGTTTCTGAATTTTCCCCTTAGTTCTTGACATCAAACCAATCCAAAAACCCAAAGGAGGAAAACATCTGGGAATAACATTTTTACTCTTTCAAAATTTCTATTATTTCAATTTCTTTTAAATCTGTCAGTTTTCCATTTGAATTTAGGTGCTGTAATAAAAACAGCTGATTTTTAAAAACACGTAATTAGAAATTAATGACACAGAAAATACCTTTGACATTTGAGTGCTTCTCCCTTGGAATTTCAAACCAGTACTACTTTAGTACTTGATTTAGTGCATTTATGCTTTACCAAGAGACACACTAATGAACACTAAAAGTTATGAACCAGATGTCAACTTGCTAGCAATGAGATATCTAATGTGTCTCACGTGACATACTTTGCAATATGGTGCTACATGGATGCCATACAACGATGTCAACAGGGGATCAATTTTTGCAGACTTTTTACTATAAAATATCACACAAATATTTTTTTAATGAACTTAAATTCCATTGTAGTCCATTGGAAGAAAAAAAAAACATGTGATGGATGAGAAGCTTATTCTTTCTCTAGTACATTAAGAATACTGGGACTGAGGCAAAATTCATCCAAAATCAAGTAGTGGAATATTTCTTTGAAGAGCATATGTTTATTATCATACTCTCAACTGTATATAATTTTCTAACAAAATCCTAAACCAATATTAAATACAAGAATATGTATGTCAATTGCTTCTGAGTTTCATGATAAATTACAAGACTCAGTCAAGGATTGAGATATAAATACAAAATATTAAGACCTTTTCCTGCCCAAAGTTCAGGGAAATCAACTGTCTCAAAGGGATTTGCTACTTGTAACATCTATGATATATGAGTGTACATAAAGGAAAAAATAAACTATGAAAGAATAACCATTAACATATCTGTCAGAGGTCTTGGTCGCAAGCAATAAAAACCTACTCTGGCTAACCTAAATTTGAGTGAAAGTGTATATTCATGCACACGTACACACCTCCCCCTCTACACACTACAATTTTTACTAAAGAATTTAGAAAAGTCACAGATTTGAATGGAGGATAGGGTCAAATTTGTAAGAAATTTGTGAACAAGGCCAGTTTTAAAAGCAAAGCAAAGAGTAGAAAAACCACCACAAATTACCAGAAACAATCTCACCTAGATGTTTTACTCACTATTAAAAAATACCAACATGCCACCGATGACCATAACTGAATACTAGCTGGCCTTTTTTATTTTCGTTTCAGTAGCTCCATATTCAGACTTCAAGGGAGAGCCACCTAACTGGCCAAACATGAGTCATGTGTACAAACCCATACTACTGGAAATATGAGGAATGAAGGTCCTCCCCACTTCAACAACCATGGTAGCAGGCAGAGTTTTATATCTCATCAGTCACATAAACCATAGAGGTGTTCCCTAAGTACAACTTATTCATTATAATTATTCATTATAATGTGAGCTAGTTATGATGAGAAAAGGTAGGGGAGCCAAAATGGATGACTTTTTAAAAAGTGAAATTCACATAACATAAAATCAATCATTTTTTATTGTGGTAAACACAGTTAACATAAAATCTACCCTTTTTAAACAAAATTTTAAGTTCACAATAAAGTATTGTTAACTGCAAGCACAATATTGTACACCAGATCTGTAGATCTTATCATTTGAAACCATTTTAAAGTGTGCTATATCATGGCACTTATTTAGTACATTCAAAATAAGCTGTGCAATCATCATCTCTGTTTAGTCTCAAAATATTTTCATCACTCCAAAAAACATCTCTGTACTCACTAACTAGTCACACTCCATTCTACTTTCCCAGGCCTTGAAAACCACCAATATGCTTTCTATCTCTATTAATTTACCTATTCTGGAAAATCCATACTAATAAAATCATATGTAATACTTTATTTCTGACTTCTTTCACTTAAATTGTTTTCAAATATTATTCATGCTATACCATAGATTAATGTCATCCCTTTTTATGGCTGAATAATATTCCATTGTTTTTATAGGTCACAATGCATTCATCCATCCTTTGATGGATATTTGAGTTGTTTCCATATTTGGGTCATTGTGAGTATTGATGCTACGAACAATCATATAGAAATACTTAACTACTTCCTTCCATTGTTTTGGGTATATACCTAGTAGAATTGCTGGGTCATAAGGTAATTAAATGTTTAACTTTTTGAGGAAGTGTCAAATCGTTTTCCACAATGATTGAAACATTTGACGTCCTCATAAGCAATAAGGAGGGCTCTTTTTTCCTCCACATCTTCAATACTTCATATTTTCTATGTTTTTTATTATCTTGATCCTAGTGGGCAGAAAGTGCTATAACATTATCATTTTAATTTTAGTTTTCTAATGACTACTGATAATAAGTATCTGTTTTATGTGTTTGTCGGCAACTGCATGTCTTATTTGGAGAAATGTTTATTCATGTACTTTGCCCATTTAAAAAATTAATTCTTTGCATTTTTCTTATTGAGTCTGAATTCTTCTTCTATTCTGGATATTAGACCTTGATAAAATATATGGTTTGCATAGTGTCACTCATCTTGCAGGTTGTCTTTTCAGTTTCTTGATAATGTGTTTTGATACATAAACTTGCAAAATTTGATCGTCTAATTTATTTTTTTCTTTGTTGCTTGTACTTTTGTTGTCATATACAAGAAGTCATTGTGAAGTCCAATGTCATGAACTTTTACCCTATGTTTTCTTCTAAGAACATAAGTTCTAAAAAGATAAAACATATCTAAAATGATATATTTAGGTCTTTGATCCATTTTGAGTTAATTTTTGTACTTGGCGTAAGAATCCAACTTTGTTTTACTCACCTGTTAAAAAACTATTCTTGTTGAAGAAACTATTTTCCCCATTTAATAGTCTTGGCATCCTTGTATAAATTTTTTCATTGACATACGGATTTATTTCTGAATTATCAATTCTGTTCCAATGGTCTACATTCCAACCTTATGCCAATATAACATTCTTTGGTTATTGTGGCTTTGTAGAAAGTTTTGAAATCAGTAAGCTGAGTTCTTTAATTGTGTCCTTAGTTTTAAACATTGTTTTGGCTATTTGGGGCCCTTTGCAATTCTATATTAATTCAGGTGTCAGTTTTTCCATTTCTGGAAAAAAAGACTATTAGAATTTTCATAGGGATTGAATTCCATATGTAGATTGCCTTCAGTAGTATTGACATCTTAATAATATTAAGTTTTCAAATCCATGAGTATGGGATTTCTTTTCCTTTATTTAGGTTTTCTTTCATTTCTTTCAGCAATGTTTTATGGTTTCACTGTACATATGTCTTTCACTTTCTTGCTTAATTTATTCCTAGGTATTTTTTTGTATGTTAAAATAAATTATTTTTTTTTAATTTACTTTCCAGATTATTAATTGCTGATGTGTTCAAACAAAGGTGACTTTGGGTGTTGCTTTTGTACTCCACAACTTTGCTTAAATTGTTGAAGCAAAAACTATAGATTTTAAAAAATTATTTGAGATTCTGTCTCTATAGGATCATACAGCATGCCATCTATGAATAGAGGTAATTTTGCTTCTTTCTTACCAATCTGGATGTCTTTTCTTTCCTCTTTCTTCCTTCCATTTGTCCATTTAATTATTCTGACGAGAATTTCCAATACAATATTGAATGGCAGTGGTGTGAGCATCGTGTCTTGTTCCTTATACTTATTCTTAGAAGAACATTGCAGTTCATCATTATTTCATTATTGAAAATGATGTTAGCTGTAGATTTTTCACTGATTCCCTTTATATGTCAAGGAAGTTCCCTTCTACTCCTAGTTTTCTGAGTGCATTTTTTTTCCATGACAGCCTGTTGGATTTCCACAAATGTTTTTTCTGCCTCAAGTAGATGATCATGTGATTTTTTTTCACTCCATGATCTATTAATATGGTATATTACACTGACTGTCTTATGTTAAAACAATCTTGCATTCCGAGGATACATCCCACTCAGTCATGGCATATAATCCTTTTAATATGCTATTAGATTTGGCTTGCTAGTATTTTGTTTAGGAGTTTTGCATATATACTCATAAAGTATTCTAGTCTGTAGTTTTCTTTGCTTGCGGTGTCTATGTATGGCTTTAGTAACTCATCGAATAAGTTAGAAAGTCTTCTCTCCTCTTTTATTTTTAGAAAGCGTTTGAGAAGAATTGGATGTTAATTCTTTTTTTAAACATTAATAGAATTCACCAGTGAAGTCATCTGGTCCTGCACCTTTCTCTGTTGGAAGGTTTTTGATCACTGACTCAATGTTTACTTATTATAGGTCTTCTCAGATATTCTATTTCCTCTTGAGTCAATTTTGGTATTTTTTGTATTTCTAGGAATTTATCTATTTCCTCTTTGTTATTTAGCATATTAGCATACAATTGTTCATTTTCTTATAATCATTTTATTTCTGTAGGGCCAATGTTACTCCCCCCACTTTTTCTCTGGTTTTAATTTGTGTCTTCACTATTTTTTCCTAAGTCAATTTTATTATTTTTTCAATTTTATTAATCTTTTCAAAGAATCAACATTTGGTTTTGTTTTCTCTATTGTTTTCTCTGTTCTATTTCATTTATCCCTGCTCTGGTTTTTATTATTTCATTCCTCATGTTAGTTTTCAGTATAATTTCCTCTTCTTTTTCTAGTTCTCCAAGGAGTGACACTAGGTTATTGGTTTAAAATATTTTCTTCATTTTAAATTTAGGCATTTACAGCTATAATTTTGTTTCTGAGCAATCACTTTGCTGCACACAACTTTTGGTATGTTGTGTTTTCGGTTTCATTCATCACAGTACAATTTCAAATTGCCCTTGTGAACTCAAAAATTTCTGCTTTGATCTTTAGGATTTTTATAGTGTGATGTTTGATTTCTAAATATTTGAGATTTATCCATAGTTCTTTTTTTTATTGATTTCTAGCTTCATTCTTGTGGTCAGAGAAAATATCTTTTTATTATTTGAAGCTTTTAAAAACTTATTGAGACCTGTTTTGTAGCTTAATATATGTCTGTCTGAAGTGTTTCATACACATTTGTGTATTTTATGTATTCTGCTACTTGGGTGGAGATTTGTCTCTGTGTCTGGTAGATCTGGATGGTTTACAGTATTTTTCAAATTCTCAATTTCTTTATTGACATTCTTTCTAGATATTCTATTGTTGAAAGTAGATCACTGAAGTCTCCAACTACTTTTGTATAATATTCTATTTCATCTCTCTTCAATTCTATCAATTTTTGCTTTACATATTTTGGGGCACTGTTTTTGGTACATATATTTTTACAATTGATGAACTGACACTTTATCAGCTTATAATTCATCTTTGTCTCTTGTAACAATTTTTGATTAAATCTATTTTGTATATTAGTATAATCACATCAACTCTCTTTTTGTTAATATTTGCATGGCACATCTTTTTTCATCCTTCACTTTAAATCTATTTGTCCTCATAACCATTGCTTATTCCTTACCTTTCTTTCTAATATGGCACACTTCACTTCTTATGTATAAATCCTTTGAGCATGTACTCCTTACTGTCTAGTTTGCTAAGTACTGAAAAGATCTCATCTCTGCCACCAACAAAGTCACATTTTAGTGTAAAGGCACCATAATACTTTTTGAATTTCATAGGGAACAACCTGGAGAATGAATTTATGTGGGGGAAAACAGGTAAAGAAAAATTAGAACTGAAGTCAAATATATAGTATCCTACACTGGTTTTGAAAAATATTTTTAAAAGGTCACATTATTTTTTACTCACTTGATCTTATTTAATATAGATATAGCCAAGACCCTATAATTCTCGTACCGGATAATAGCAACTATTAAATATATTCTATTCTAGATACAATTACCTAA
Organism: Eidolon dupreanum; assembly: GCA_028627145.1. Classification (NCBI taxonomy): domain Eukaryota; kingdom Metazoa; phylum Chordata; class Mammalia; order Chiroptera; family Pteropodidae; genus Eidolon; species Eidolon dupreanum. Next base: position 56,629,676 of record CM053501.1, on the reverse strand, counting down.
TGTGACAGATTATTTTTTCTCCTGTTTAAGGATTAAATGAGATACAGAATCATTAATAACCTATCTTTGTAACAGTAATTAATAGCAGAAACATTTCAGTTGTTTTTAAGGGTTTGCTGTATATCAAGTTCAATTAAGTCAAATTTCTATGAATAGAATATTACATTTTATAGCCTTTAAAAAGATCACTTTTGACCACTCTAACAAATGTTCTGCATAGAAATGCTAATACTTTTAAATCAGTTTACATATTAAAAAAAAAAATTCAAATATCTAAGTGACTAGAGAGCTACTCTAATTAAATTACATTTTTATTATTTAAAAGCTATGTCACATCCATAGATTTTATTTACAGAGCACAAATATTTACCTTTTATCATTGCTAAATTTGATGAACAAATGATTAAGACCAAGAGTTATTTTTTTTCATAGAGTTCTGTCATTATCTGTCTCTTACCAGTAAAACATTCTATTTTGAGTAAAGAGATATATAATATGACATGCTGAAATAGCTAGCATAAATATAGCACCTATTATATTTAGATGTCCTGTGTTCTGTAATTTTCAATTTTTCTTGACGGTTACTATAGATGATATTAACAAATAGTCTTGAGGGAAAAGTAGGTATGAGTCTATCTGTGTAAAATGTAGTAGAGGCTATACTTTGGGAATGGTGGTAGTAAACTATGGAATCTCTCACTTTAAGGAAAAGGACATAATTGTTTTTTCTTTCTTCTTCCTTTTTCCTCTCTTAGACAAGCTATATATTTGACTCATGTGCAGTGATCCATCCAAAATGAATTGTTTTCAGCTTTTCCTGACAGTAGATATTTATATCTCAGCAGAAATTTCTCTAATAGGAAGAAATTCAATTCTTGTTCACCATTTAGGTAGAGAAGAATACAATCCGTGTGCACATAGAACACTAAAAATTAAAAGTAGACTTTTATCTAAAAACAAAGTTTAGGAATAAAAACTAGAGTTTTATACTGTGTTCCTTTACAGATAAAAATATATGTTTGAGTATTACTTTGACAAGTTTTACTTAATCATAGAGCATATGTTCTGAATTTATCAGCAGGTTATGAATAAAAAATTCACTTAAAAATTATTGTTTATTTTCCTGTACTTATGTTGGTTTAAATTATAAATCAATAAATGTATAATCACAAAAAACATATATATTTTCTTAGCATTGTCACATTATATTTTGTCACTGTGATGTATATTATTTTTTCAGTATTATAAAGTATACAAAGTCATGAGAACTAGAGATCAAGGACTTCAAGCTTAACTTCTGTATCATAGGAAATACTCTAATATTGAGAAATTAAATGAACCTCATTAATGCTATAGAAATGCATTTTGGTAAAATTTAATTATAAAACTCATTGTCTATTAGATAATTTTAAAATATTATTTTACACTGATAACATTAAAATCAATTTAGAAACACATTCAATTTATAAAACTATGATGATACCTACAGCCATAATATACAGTTTTTCAAGTTTTACATAGATTTCAAAAAGGCATATAATAATGTATACATCATTTAAACCCTTTACTTTTCTTTGTGTTCTTTATCCTATTCTTAAATAGCAGGTGTAATAAAGTGGAGATGCTCAATTATTTGTAAATCTGATACAGTTATCAAATTACTATTGTCTTGAAAAGTGGCCAATAAGATTTGTAATACTTAATATCAGAACATATTGTACATATAATACTAGTTATTTGAATAATTCACTGTGGATTATGACTGACTATTCTATGTGTCAGTTTAAAACTCAGATAAAAGAAGTAACTTCATATTAATTATTCAGAATAACTTTTTTAAAACAATGGCAAAAATATTCAAATCACTATTAGAAATCAAATAAATTAGATTAAATGTCAAATCACTATGTAGTGCACCTGAAACTAATACAATATTGTACGTCAACTATACTTAAAAAAAATGAAATGTGAGGAAAATGTATTATTCCTTTGATGAATGGTAAAACAACTTGTTAATTATCTACTTTCAATATAAAAATTCTAATTTTATTATGAAGGTCTTTTTTATTAGTTTTTCAGTTAATAGTTAAATAAAAAAAAAACAAATCATGTAAGTAGAGATCATTAAATTAGATATAAGAAATTACAGTCACACACAGGAAGGATCAATAAGAATTCATGAAGGCCATTAAAGGTTCAAAAATTATATGAATGAAAATCTGTAAAGGCAAAAAATAAAAAAAATCACATCTTTTTAAAACTGATGTGTATCTTTAAGTGTATATCTTTAAAATAATGCTAGTAATATACTGCAGAAAAAGCAATATATTTGAATAGTACTCAAATACATTCCATTAAGTTTTAGTTTTACAAACTTTTCTTTCACAAGGTATACTATGTTAGGGATTTTTTTCCAGAACACCATCCATTGAGATAACCATTCTTGTTATCCTCACTCTATGAATAACATATCCTAGTTTCTTAGGGCCAAAGACACCTCCATAAGTTTGTAAATCATGTGAGTACTAAACTTAAGCCAACATAAAGTTGATTCTAATTGTGAACTTTTAATATTTATTTTAATCTTTATTTTCTGTCAATAATGCTTTTTTATTTTTTGTAATGCATATAATAGCAATTCATTCACCACCACCATCAATCCCACCTTACTAGAACCAATCACTTTAAACTATTTCAGCTGTTTTTTTTTCCCTCACTATTATCATACCTTTTAGTATATCAATTTGGGAAATTATCCACTTCTTGCTACTGTAGAGGCTGATTTAACTTCAATTTCACACTTCTAAGCTCCTCTCTTATCCATACTTCTGATAAGATTTTGGTTCTACTTTTATTTAAAATAACAGAATACATTATTGTGATTATTTAAATTTTGGTTCTCTTCATAGACAATTACACTATAATTAGAGGTCTTTTTTTGTCTTCTGTTTGTTTTTTTCTTCTTGCTATAGCTTTTTAAAATTATTTTTGTCCAAAATTAAATAATACCAGAACATCTATTCAATCTACATTTTGTTTCTTGGAAGCCCGCATCCTGGAGCTTTTCATCTTCCTTTAGTTCTGGTGCTTCCTACTTCTTAAGCTCAAAACACTCTTTCCTCCTGATGCTTTCCTTTACCGCTTTCCTGATAAGAGTTTCTGTTTTATAAACCCAATTCCCTCTCTTTTTGATTTATTCAGTTGTATTGCTAGAAAACCCTCTCAAATTAATTTTAAGAAGGGAGATAAATTATCAGAATTCCAGAAGATCTAAAAGTATCTTTATTATTTGATAATTATTTAAGCAGTTATGGAATGCTACATTAAAAATATTTTTTCATGTATATACAGTGCCCTTAGGATTAAGGTCATTAATCACCTGTTTGAAAATATGTAATGGTAGGGCACTGTAAAATTCAGATTTCCTGTTTAAAAGAGTATCTGGCTAATAGTCTTAAATGTGTTTTTTCACTTTCTTACTAAATACCAACCAAAATAAATAAACAAATAAAAAAACCTTCAACCATAAATAAAACCAAAGCTGACAGGGAGCTTAGTGCAAGTTGTGGAGGAATTATTGTTTTAGGTTATGTGGAACAGTTGACTTAATATAGGCAAGTATCCAGTTTGAGCCCTTAAAATGAGAGCTTTCTCTGGCTCCTGGCAGAAAAGGAATCAGAGCAATTTGAAGAATGAGAAGAACTTACCTGTTATGCCATTGTTGGTCTGAAGATGGAAAGGGCCAAATAAGAAATAATATAGATGACTTTAAGGAGCAGAGAGTGGCCCTAAAGCTGATCATCAGAAAGGAAATAAGCGCCTCCATCCTATAACCACAAGGGACTGAATTCTGCTAACAACTTGAATGGGTTTAGAAGTAGATTCTTTCCCATAGCACTCAGATAGAAATCCAGCTGATTTCACCCTGACAGCCTGATTTCTGCCTTCTGAGATCCTAAGCATAGAAACCAGTCAAATGAATTTAGACTTCTGAACTACAAAACTGTCAGCTAAAATGAGTCTTGTTTTGTGCTGCTTAAGTTTGTGGTGGTTTTTAGGCAGCAAAGAAAACATAGTCTATAGTCTCAATGTTGCTTCAAAATATCGACTTTACTGCCTACTGATTATTGAATACCGTGTGTGTTCTTTAATCTATCTGAAATTCAGATCCATCTCTAATAAATGAGGATAACTGTATTACATCTATACTATGTATGTATGATATGTAACATATGTAAGATTATTAGTACAGTTGGATCACATAGTAAATATATACTCAATAAACAAATATCATTTTATACTTGTAATTAGGGACACTGGTAGAGGCACAATTTATTCTAGAAGTTATTACATCTAATAAGAAGCACCTTAGCCCCTCAGTAACAATGTGTGTTGGGAATTAAAGTTTTCTTGAACTACATCATTTCTACGTAGACTAAAGTCAAGCAGCAAATTCAAAAACAAAGATGAAACTATAGTAGAGTAGAAATGCATTAGGTAAATGTTAGACTAGGTATATATGATGGTTAATTTTATGTGGCAACTTGACTGAACTAAGGGATGTCCGAATAGCTGGTAAACATTATTTCTGAGTGTCTCTGCTAAAGTGTTTCTTCACGAGGTTAGCATTTGAAACAGCAGACTGAATAAAGAAGATCCATCCTCACCATTGTGAGTGGACATCACCCAAACCCTTGAGAGCCTAGATAGAACAAAAAGGTAGAGGAAGGGCGAATTCACTCTCTCTGCTTTAGATGAAACATAGCCATCCATCTTCTCCTGCCCTTGGACGTTGGTGTGCCTGGTTTATGGGCTTTCAAACTCAGACTGGGACTTATATCATTGGCTCCCAGATTCTCAGACTTTTGAACTCGAGTTGAATTATACCATTGGCTTTCCTGATTCTTCAACTTTCAGATGGCAGATCATGAGACTTTTTAGCCAATTTCTGAAATAAATCTTCTTTCATCTCTCTCTCTCTCTCTCTCTCTCTCTCTCTCTCTCTCTCTCTCTCTCTCTATATATATATATATATATATATATATATATATATCTTATTGGTTTTGTTTTCCTGGAGAAACCTAACTAATACGATTTGGGTTGCATAAATCCATTCTTTGTTCAGATTTGGGTTCTAAATGTGCATGCATAATTGGTATGTCTTCCTGATGAATTGAACTTGTAATGCTTAGAATATTTTCTTCTTTGGTCCTAGTAATATTAATTGTCTTAAAGTCTATTTTGTCTGATATTCATATAGTTACTCTAGCTCTCATATGGTTAGTTTCATGGCATATCTTTTTCCATCCTTTAATTTTAATTTAATTAAATTTGTTGGGGTAACATTGGGTAATAAAAGTATATAATTATCAAGTGCGCAACTCTATAATACATCATCTGCATGTATATTGTAGTGTGTACTCACCACCCAGAGTCTAGTCTCCCTCCATCCTTTAACTTTCAACCTATTTGTGTCTTTAAAACTAAAATATGTCTTTTGTTTTTCATCCAGTCTGAAAATCTATGCCTTGTGATTTGAGTGTTTATTGTTAAACTATATAGCCGTTTTATTATGTGTTTTGGAGAAAAATACTTTAAGAAACAAATGAAATATGTGTTTTGTTATGTAGCGGTGATGATGTATGTGAGTAGACATTATTATCAGCAAGTCCATCTGATAATGCGGACTCTCTGGCATGAACCATGTATTTGCTTTATGCTTCTTATTCATACTAAACAGAATTTTATATACATGGGTGTCAGGTTTTTCCAAAATCATATGATTTCCAATCAAGTCATATATCCTTTCCTAATTCCACCTTGGATAATAGCCTTATTTCATCAGCAATATCTAACAATGAGGTATCCTGGGTGAACATCAAGAAGACTATTTAAAAGAAAGTCTTGCTTATTTTGTTCTTTATAGGTTTTACCTGCTTCTGTTACAAAGATAATTGAATGGTTGTATTCTTCATATTTAACTTCTTTATTTCATTTCTTTTCACTCTGTACCTCTATAAAAATAGCTAACCAGACAAGAGTACATCTATTGCTTCAGAGTAAAATAGATAATTTATTTGTTTGAGAATTTTCATGTGCTTCAAACAAGATAGAGATTGAATTATCTAAAGTCAAAGTGCAATTACAAATTTTAGCTTTTATTTCCAACTTATAAACCTTTTCTTTCATAATAAAATAGTTTTTAACTGAGTATTTGACCACACAGATAAAACCATATATGCTTAACTCCCCAGTGACTAAGTGTGGGTATATGATGGAGTACTTACTGGTTATGGAGATATAATTTTAAAATGTCTATTTATTGGGTGTCTAGGAAGACTTAAAAAGAGCAAGATTGGTCTCTGGAGCAAGTTTAGGTTATAGGATAAGATGTCCTGTTATTTAGACTATATATGACAAAAGATTCCATAGTTCTGGAGTTATCTGTGATAATAAGAATGTTCTATGTAATATACATCTCAAAAAAAAAAGTTAAAAAACAGATAAACATATTCAACATATAATTTATTTTTTGGATATTTTGGAATTCTAGGTAATTGAAAATGTAATGTGGTAAATTAGCTAGAAGCTAACTGGAATATAGTTGACCTTCTACATATGTGAGATAAATATTAGAGCCTTGAGCACCACAGCATAGCTTATCCCACTAACCTCTCTGTTAAAAATTTTCCTTCTTTCAGAAACTGACACAATACCACTTTATCAATGACTGTAAAAGACAGACACCACTGGATGCTGAGCTATGCAACAGATGTTATTTGGTACTCTCCCTGCCCATATCTACTTGGCACTCATGTGTGCATTCTGACCGATAGCTTCTTATACTAGTAATAAGAAACTCTTCGATAGCTTCTTGTGACTATGGCAATTTGTTCAGCATACAAGTAAAGCAAGCTTGACTTTCTGAGAAATTCATTCATTTAAAAAGAGCTCTGGAAAAGTTATGGAATGAGCAGTTTGATAAATACACCAGCTTCCTTAATCCCTGAGTGGGAAAACTCTGAGGCACATTCAAAATATTTTCCAGAGTTCTCTAGCAGAATTAAAATCCAGTTACCAGTATCTATAATCTGTTCAATAAAGCATCCTTTATTGGAATTCGTCTCTTTACCATCTCTTTTTCCCTCTTCCTTATCTTCTAACACTTAAATCCTATCTTCTTGTTTGTTTGTGGGGGAAAAAAAGTTAAGGCAGGATTCATGCTTCCTCTTTGACTAAAATTAATATAAATCCAATTATATTTCAAGGTTTTCCTTTGGACCACTCCCTTCCACACTATAAATTTTGCCTTAATGCCCCTAGCTCACAGTAATATGTCTATCCTTTCAATAACTATGCCATTAATTGTGGCAGATAGTTTGATCTTTAATCAATAAAAAACTTGAGTTTTGCATTTTTTTCTTTTTTTGGTTTAAGCTTTTCTGTCTCTCCAGAATTGTATCCCTCATAATGTTATCCGCACATAGTCAGTAATCAAAAACTTCTTGCTAAATTTTGTCAACCCCTTCAGTTATTGGAATTTTAGACAATTTGTCCCTTGTGCTCACATCATCCCATACTTCTAGTGCCATAAACTGAAGTTCTAAACAGCTAATGAGGTCTAAGACAAATGAAATCTGACAAGGTACTATACTATAACACAGCTCTCTTCTCTTAAATAATCTGTTTCTGAATAGTTCCAGCTATGATATTCCACTCAAATATTGGCTGGAATTTGTAGGAACTAGATAACTCAGCTCCCAAGGATACACTCATTGATAAAAGTTAATACATGAATTACTATATTAAAATAGATTTAAGTAGAATGCTATTGCATATGTGTATCCTGTTTTTTCCTTTTACTTTATACAACCATGTTACTGAACAAATGAAAATCTAAAAGTACATATTCCAGCAGTATGCTATATCCCTAGGAATCCAAAGTGGATACTCCTGGGTAGTACTTCTTTCAATGCAATTTAAGCTCTTACTTGGTCCTTATATCAGACATCTATCTGAGAGATTTTCTTCTCTGACAAAATAGTATAAAAGAAAGAGACAATTTATTTTGTCGCTCTGTTGCATAGTGCAAATTGTAATTAGTAACTTTGTAAAAGATAAAAAAAAAAGTCTTACCAGTTGAAATGAACAGTAACAAAATAATAGACTTTCTGCTAATGGGTATATTTAAATTTCTAAAGCCTAAACTATATATTGTTTTGATTTTCATTGTCACTAAAAGAGCTTAAGTACCTTCTATTTGTTTTATAATCTGCATAAATATGTGTTTCTACTTGACTGTGTTTTAATAGTGCTCATCTATCTAGACATATACATATCTATACATAGTTTTGCACATATGATATATACATGTATATATATATGTAATATATACATGTATATTATATATGTTATATATAATATATAAATGCTAGACAAATATTATATACATGTCTTTTATATATAAATATATTACATGTACATTTACATTTGGCATAGTGCTTGAGATAGTCAATATCATGAAATTTTTGTTGAAATGAATTTTTTGTCTTCTCTCTCTGTTAGGTGGTTAGGTAGCCATGAGCAATGGGAGCAAAGTTCCGCTCCATAACCATAGAAATGACAACACTGATAGCCCAACCCAAGAGGCTGTACCTGGGCTCTCCCAGAGGAAAACTCATTTTTCAAATAACAATACTCCTACAATCCTAGAATACAAGGAAATAAATGACCATAGCATAGCAACCAGTTTAGGCTAGCAACAAATGCTTGTGCAGTAAGAAATACCCTGACCTTCTTTTTACCTCAGCCTCCTTATACCATCATTATAATGTCATGCATATGCCCGTAAGTTCATGACTCTAATTATAACAGACTAAATTCTGGGAAGGAACATGTGCAGTTAACAATAAGTTATATAACAGCCAACTGCTAATCAAAATGACCTCACACATCAATCAGCTAGCACCACCCTTGTAACCACCCATCACAGCCTAAATATAAGACAGACCTCTCTACCTTTACAAGGCTACAGTGTAGCCCATTTCTCTCTTGAAATGTACTTCAATAAATCTTATTTTTCCTAATCTTTGCTCATCTGTAATTCTTTACTGTGTAGGCAGAAAGGACTGAGGCCCCTGGCACCACTGGGGCAACCAGGGACTTAGATCACCCCCAACAGAGACATATCCTTTGTATCTTCAAAGATACTTTTCATTGGCTAATTTATTTTCAAATGCTATGTTTTCCAAATAAAAAGCTCTCAGTATCACATTCTTATGGTTTAATTCTTTCTGGACATGTTTGTTTTCATTTGATCAAGGATGAGGAGAATTCAATTGTAGCCATGACTAAGTTTTCTTTATTATGTAATGTCTTTTTTTAAAGTAAAAAAAAAAGTCATTTAGGAAGCTGAAGTACTGGCAGCACCTCATATCTCATTACCCAGAAATGTGCCTATGTCCACACTTAATAAAGTCACTGACAAAGGGAAAGAAACAAATAAAATTGTCTTGTACCTATCATGATTCATTCCTGAGACTGAGAAGAAAGCCCTAAAGATAGCTTAATAGGGAAACAAGTTAAAGCCATATGCTGTCTACATTAGTAATAATCACATTTGAAATCTTCAGAGAGAGAAAACTATTAGCAAAATCAGTTAAGTTTTTATCAGAAAGATGATCTACTATAACATTCTCTGCATTACTAAGTCTTGTCTTTGTTAGGGTTTACATATGAAAATTACCATTTTAGTTCTTGCTTTGATTGAGTAGCCCATAAGTTTACCTGTTTACTTACATCAATTCATTTTTCTTTTTTGCATTTGAAAATAATTCTGCTCCCATTTTATTAATTTTCCATATAAAGTAGGATCATCATAATTTCAGTATTAGGTCCCATTACAATTAGTAAAATCTCTTTGCATGTATTAACACATAGTTTTTATTCCTGTTGCTTTTTCAGCTGTATCTTATAACACCATAAGCATGATCTTGAGAAGGTATTTCATGTGTGTTCAAATTTTACATTTGTTTTATTACTCAATAAATTCATTCCTCTGGTAAAACTATATATGTATTCTTCAACATATCTCTATTATTGATTTTCTCAGACATAGTGATACCTCCTCCATCATGATGGAACTAACACTAATATGTTATTAAATGGAATTAACTATAAAGATTTCTTTTTTCTTCTCATAGATATAAATTAAAATCTCTTGTATAGAATTCTCCAGCTAAACATAGTTCTTTTTGTGAAATCCTCTCTTCCTTAGTTAGAAATCATTTTTTTTAATTTTAAATTATAATTCAGAAAACTGAATCCCACCATTGAAATGTCTGTCATTTTTTTTAATGTATTAATTTATCAACATTATTTTTGAATACCAGTCATAAGACAGCACTGCTAAGTTTGCTGGGGAATACTAGCAATTAAGGCAGATGTATTTAGTCTGAGAATCTAAGGAATATAGTAAAATTCCAAAAGTTTTTATACTTGCCGATCACTTTATAGCTTCTCACATATCTAGAACTAAAGCCTCGGTAGGAAAAAGAAATGCAAAGGTATTATAATGTTTAATACAAAAGAAATAAAACAAGAAACAGGTTTCAATGGTAGAAAATTAACGTCTTTTAACATTTTTAATAAACTTTCACCAAAAATAGTTTACTATCAAAAGTTAGAATGTATTGTGAAATATTTTTATTGGTTTGATTAAAATCCTTTTTTAGGAGAAAAGCCACCTCCTAAAGAAATGTATCCTCAGTTAATTATTATTGTATAGAATCGACTTTTAAATTGAGTTAGATAACTTTTAGTAGTGATATTGGACTTCTAAGGTAGAAAGAAAGATTTAAGAATATTATTTAAATGTGTGTTTGAGAAAGTGGCTCCAAATGCATTTCCCTACCATTATAAAACTTGGATTTGAACCTCAGTTTTGTGAAATTGAGGATACTATGTAACTTCTTTGGAGCTCAGTTTCATCCATAGCAATAATATTTATTAAATGTCATACACTGTCACTAGCCCTTTACATATATCAATCTTCATAACATTATCTTCGTTAAAGATGAGAAATTGAGATGAGACAGTTAAATAATGGATCAGATGGAATTAAAATCTTCATAATCTAGCTTTCCAAAATGCTATGCTCTTAACTACAACTTTATGTTACCTCTCTACTTGCAAGGAATTTGAACTAAGTTATCTCTAGGTTTTCTTCCACCTTCAAGGATCAGCAAACATAACATACACTTACTCAATTCAGATAGAAGCCAATTTCAAAAGGGGCCACCAGCAGAAAAGTACTTTGGTGGCCAGTATACTTATAAAACATTAAATACTAATTGTGAATACCATATTTTATAAATAATTATATGATATTCAATTTTTCAATTTCTATAAAATGATTCTCAGACTGCAAATAAACAAACATAGATGAATTAGAATGGCAAAATTCAAGATAATGCTTTAAACACAATTATAGGTAGAAACAAGTTATTTTATGTTCCAATAGTTTTTAATATAGCAAACACTTTTTAATGCCCCAAAATGATATGAACTCTGGAAGGCTGGTAGTTGTTATAATTTTAGTATCTATTGATTGAGAAAATGTATAATATTGAAAGTTACAACCTTAGTAATCCATTTAAAGGTATTGATATTCATTAATCACAGTGACATATGAATGCATGTGAAAAACAATGCCTATATATTGAAACTTATTCATTTAGTCAATAGGAAATTTGTATTCACATAGACTTATAGACTCCACAAGATGACATGTAAATTATTTATTTTAAATGTTAGGAGAGAGATATTCTACACTTTGATTGCATAGAGGGAAATAATTTCCACTTCATTTCCCAGAAGCAAGGATTTTGTCATTTGAGGACAATTTCACTTTCTCTCACCAGTGATACACTATAGATGTATTTGGGAGAAAAAACTAACCATGTTATATTAAGTCCCTATTACTTTTTCATTTTCAGATATGTCTGCTCACTAAAGGTACAGTCTGTCTTTATACAGAATGCATTCTCTGCTCTTAGGTATATGGTAAGCTGAGCAGGGGTTGAAGGGGGAGGGCGAGAGGGAGGGGGTGGCGGGATTCTATCTCTGGATAAGAATCTTACATTTGACTATCTATGCAAGTGATTGGTGGATAAATTTTTCTAATTACAGCTACAATGGTCATCCCACTTGGCCACTCACATAAAGCCAAATCTTTTAATTAGCTTTATCATCATACAGTGACATTTGATCTCCACTTGTTTGGCTTGTATCTTATTTCTCATTAAATTCTGAATTTTGGAAAATAAAAAGTAGTGTTATACTTTTAAGTAAAAAGTTTTGTTATACCTACTAAATAGTATGTTATAGTCAAATATTCCAGGACTTTTAAGACAGTATCTTTCAATGGTAAACAATGAATAAATGTATTAAGGAATTATGTATAAAATATATACCTTAGAGATAGGAAACATTCTTAATAAGCACTGATAGAATTTAACATATGTTAAACACATTCAGTATTAAATTAAAAAAAAAAAACTTCAGTAGATATTGGGAAGTACAGCTAAGTTTTATGTTAATAATAAATCCAGATATTATTTAAAATTCTTTAGAATTAAATATTTAGTACATTTGATCCAAATATCAGCATGCAAATCTGGTCAAAAGACCACATACTTGGAAATCTCTTGACAGGATTTACCCATGAATTGGGAAGAAATAACCAAACAAACCAAAACTTTAGACTCCTATTAGAAAGCCTACTTTTAGGCCTTTTCAATTTCAAGATATTACCTTAAAATTTAACTTTATATTATATGAGTTAGCCATAAATTACTGTATGCATTAATTGTGCTTTTCAGAAGGAATTTTGAAAAAGAATGTAGTTTATTTTAACTAACTTCTAATTAAGGTTCCTAATTTAACTTTTCAAGTTTGTAGTTCCGACGAGCATGACAGCAAATGAAAGAAAGCTATTATATGTTAAACTGTTTTCTGAACATAATTTTTGTTGCTAAGGTAACATTTCTTTTCCTTATAGAATAGAATTTCAGGGCCCCATTCGTGCTAAAAGAAATTCTAACTCTAATCCAAATCACTTAGGAATTAAAAAGATATTTCATGTTAAAACTAGATGTGAAGTGGAACAATCTATCGAAGCTCAAAATAAAAGTGATCTGCTTATAGATTTTTGGAGTAGTCAAGACTTGTTTTCCTGTTCAAGTTTTGTTGTTTAAATTTAGGAAATATTAGGTTACAGTGTCAGAATTTCTGTCAGTCTTATATTTTAGTTAAACTTGTTTGACATACAACTGTTGTTTTCTAGAGCATTAAATGTCACTATGCAACCACTGTCCTTACAGATAATTGAACAAACGAGTCAAAGAAAAAAGCAAGATGAAAACATGTTTGTCAATAAAGGAATTGAAAACTTGTCAAAAAACATTTTATCCTTGAGAAGAATATACAATGTGGTGAAGATCTGGATAAACCTAATTTCTCTCTCCTCTAGATTAGGTTAAAGGGGAACTAAAATGGGGATTAAGAATATTTAAAAAGTCCCCACACTTGATGGAGACTGATTGTTCTATAGTTAACAAATAACCTTCAAAATTGGTTTTAAACTTCTCTAGTCAATCTATTTCATTTCCATAATTAGAGAAAGATTTAAACTTGAGAATTGGTTTTAAGCCTCTCTAATCAATCAACAAACAACTCCATGAGCATACTTCTAAGGACAACAAATCAGTGACAGTCTTACACATTGAAAGACATCTGTTTAGCTTTAGACTCACTCCAATGGACACAGTTTTAAGGCTGCTATCAACCCACTCTTGCCTGCAAAACAAACGCAGAATATGCTTCTAAGGCTTTCATAAACCTGCTTCAGCCTCTGTCATCAATACAAGCCACCACAAACTCTCCCCTAAAATCCAATATAAGATCAGTGGTCTGCTTTACATGGTAAGACAATGTCTGCCCATTATAATTATCCTTTATTCAAGATTACATTTCAAATAATATTTTTCTTAGCATAACATTATCAGTTGACAATGGCTGAACTTCAGAAAACCTGCAAAAATTTGATTTGCATTTCTGAATGCAAAAATTACTAATTTTTTTATTTTGAAAATGTCATGTTTATGGGTTATAACAAAACATTATTGTTTCTGCAACAGGATGTGTTATATCATAATAGAAAATCATTGAAGTAATAATTATTTAAAAGTGTAAATGATTATTCATCTTGTTGAATTATACGTGAATAATTTCTTTTTCCCTTCACATTTTACAACTTTGCTATCACTGAGAATATTCAACAAAGCTCATGTACTGTATTAGAACTCTGATTACTTTCTATTATATAGAATATTTCCTTAAAAATGTTTTTCAGGAATTATTAGAAAGCTTAATTAAATATATTTAACAAAATATATAGGTCAAACATTATTTTAAAACATATTAAATAAAAATCAAAAAAGTTCCAAAATAAAAAACAAGGTACACAAATTACTGAGAAATATAAAAGCTTAGAATATCACTTGATAATTCAAAGAGACAAATTATTTTATTCCACAATCAAAGTGATAAATGCAAGGTGTGGTATTTACAAGTACTTATGTTTAATAGTAATTAGTAAATTTATTCATTCAACAAAGGCTATTTTGTTTAGATTTTATGTATAAAAGTTCTAACCCAAAGTTATGGGGGCAGGTGTGACTGGTTTCTAAAGCTTTGCACTGCTAGTGAGAAAATCTGAGTAAAGCATTATTGCTGTTTAAGTGGGCTGGTAAATTCATGTCATTCATGATGACAAGAATATAAGTCATCAGTATATGACTATAAGCCAGTCAGAAATAAATTAGTTCTGTGATATAATAATCTAGCCAGGTTTCTCAAGGCAGACTCAGTCATTTGCTTAATCATTTTTGACATAATTTCAATCTAACCCATGTGTAATCTATTTTTGGCCCTTCAATTTACCCAACCCATCAGGCTATATAAGAAATATATATCATGGCAAGACTGTTTAAGACCACTTATCATCACTATCATTTCTTTTGTTTACATATGATTCTACATTCTCTATAAATATTTTGTAATTTCTGTTGGACTTCAAATATAAACTATTTATAAAGTGTAAAATTCCTGTGTCAAGGGGGAGACTGACTGCAGAGCATGTTACATCTAACAAGCCTAGGTAGGACTGATTATATTGATTTTGTTTTTTAAATATGCCAGTCCTCTGCCTTCCCACCACCAATCATTAGGAAATATCCCCAGTACTTTACCCTGAGGAACTAACATATATATGTATGTATGTGTATATGTGTGTGTGTGGGGGGAGAAACATACATACTCAGGATTCATATAGTGATATTAAAAAAATAAAGATAAATTCTTCAACCATGGAACTTCCAAGTTACCTGTTCTTCATAAAGTTTATATGTGTATAGGCCTCTCATAATTTAGAAGAAAAAGATAAAACTTTTCACTGTAAAAGTCACAAAGGGTAAACTGTAACTTTAGAATAAAAAAGGGTATAATAATTTTTCCACATTGATTAATATCATGAATTTCAATTCAACTCCAATGTAACATATAAATTAAACTGAGGTAATACTTCATGATTTTCATTATTAGGCCTTTGATACAAGGGGAAACTTAAAGATATTTAGTGTTGATGTTTACAGTTTTGCAATATTAAACAATACTTCAAATTATTTGGTAACTTACAGACCTCACTTCTCTATATTTCTTTTTTAGCTCTCACAACATCTGTGTACGTGTTGATTTTTTTTTTAAAGAAGAAATATATTCACTGACTTTTAGTGATTTGCCTAAGAGATAACATAATTTGTACATGGTAAAACTGACAGCAATACAGATTCTAAGGTCAATCCTAATGTTTGATCATATAAATCTTTTTAATAAAAATATTAAGTAATTAAAAATGAGAGTTCTGGAAGATAGCCTTAAGAGACCATAAATTTTAAAGAAAAATTATTTCCATAAGGCAATAAAGTAATAGATAGAGAGTGAAAAACAATGGGAAAAAATTGTTCATCAAACAATTGGAGAGTAGTGGGGTCAGGAAATAACAAGAAAGTTTTAATAATTAAGAGAAATAGAAAAAAAACTATTTAAAAACTGGAAAAAGAAACTTAGAAAGCATTCTCTCTCTCTCTCTCTTTTTATCTTCCTCTCTCTCCCCTCTCTATACACACACACTCAATTAGATATAATGAAATAAAACATTCACTTCTAATATCAAAAACTATAAAACCTTTATAAATGCATTTACCATGAAAATGACACATTATTAATGAAAAAGTTAAGATTTCAAGAGATTGTAAAAGATCACTTGAATAAATATATAGGAAATGTATCTTGAAGAGATTAAATATAACAATAAAGAAAACGCCTTGACGTCTTTCTGAAGTACCTTAAAGGCTACAAAGAAAATTTAAACAACATGGGAATAATCACCATACTGCATAGAGTTCAGGAAAACTAGAGTTTCAGGTTGGAGAAATCTTTAAAAGTGGGGAACGGATATTTGAAAAGTCTAAATTTGTGGAAAATGATTTATTTCCAATTCTTTGCCAGTCCAGTAGTATATCATATATTGCTTTTAAAATACTAGTAACATTTATATAATTATTTCAATATAAAGATAAAAAAAGGCATTTTTATCTTTGGTAAATTTCTATCCTTATATCTTCTGTTTTGCTTTGTTTGTGTTTATTTTTTTTTATTTGTTTCTTCTTCTCTTCCAGATATTTATTATATTCATGTTCTGCCAGTTTGCAGACATCTTAAAGGACAGTGATATATTAAACTCATTTATATTAATGAGTTTATACTTGTTTCTCCCATATTAGAACTTATTTTTTTCTCCAGCTTTATTAAAGTACAATTGGCAAAAAAAAAGAGGGCAGTTATTCACTTGAGAGGATGGCATGGTAAAAATTAAAATTCAGTATCTTTTTGTTGGTAATATTTCTTAGTACACATCAAAGAATCTTTACTGGCACTCCACAATTGAACTATTAGATGAATGGTTCTCTACAATAATCTTATACCTGATATTGGAATCAGAAATCCTCTCAACATTCTTACTATATTAGTACAAAGTATGGAGGACTTATGAACGATTTGTAACATTATTTCAGTTACCAAAAACAAACTTGTTAGTGTTAGAGCTGTGATTAGGATTAGAATTGTCTTGGAGCCAGCCTCTTGAAACTTTGAATAATCTTGCTTCAACATTGAATGCTATAATGTTGTTTTCTTGAAGGAAGGGAAAAAAGTAAGAGCTGATTCTGCTTTTCTATACAAGTCTGATTTCAGTGCTTTGCTGCAGGAGCCTGTGAAAGGGTGCCTTCAAGGAGGCTTGCTTAGTACCATACAGCATTGTGCTGCCAGGCAGGGCTCAACTGAGGTTAAGAGTCTATCAACAGGAAATCTGAAACTGCTGCACTGAAAAGTTGTTATCTTTTAGCTCCAGGAGCATTTGTTGAAGTGAAACATTCTCCCAAGAATTAATTTGAGGGCTTATGTATTGGAGAGACTATCAGTGTTTATAAAGGACTCAAGAGGAGTTAGTAGGTCTTTGAGAAAGTATGTGCTGTAGCTAGCTTTTTTTATTTTAAATCTATCTTTGTGTATTCATCTTTATCTTTGAATTTAAGGCCACATTAATATTTTTGTTTTATATCTATGAAATAAAAATAACTACAAAAATGATTTTTAAAATTAAAGTATGCATACATGCACAAACTTTCAATTAAAAATAAACACACATATACTGATGGGTCCTTAGCATGACTTTACTTTGTCATATATAATGTCTTATATAATGTATTTATATATATATAACATCATTTGGTTATTATAATTTTATTGAGGTATAATTTACATAAATAATATTAACCACTTTAAATAGAACACTTCAGTGGTATTGAGTATATTCACTATGTTGTGCAACCACCACCCTATCTAATTCTAAATTATTTTCATCACTGCAAAAGAAAATCACCTACCCACTAAGTAGTTACTAACCACTTCCTTTTCTCCCAGCCCCTGACAACCATCTATTAAAAAAAAAAAAAAAAAAAAAATCTCTACAGATCTTCCTATTAGGGACATTTCATATAAATGAAATTAGGCAAGACAGGACCTTTTATGTTTGGCTTACTTCACTTAACATTATGTTTTAAGGGTTCAACTGTATGGTAATGTATCAGTTCTTCAATCTTTTTATGTATGTAACATGATCTGTTTATCCATCTGTTGATGGATATTTGAGTTGTTTCCATTTTTTGGCTATTGTGATCAATGTACTATAACTTAATTGGTGTACAAGTATTTCTTTGAATCCCCACTTTTAATTCCTTTGGATCCATGCCTTGGATTGGAATAGAATTGCTAGGTCATATAATTCTATATTTGACTTTTTGAGGACTTACCAAACTGTTCTCCACAGCAGCTGAACCATTTTAGATTCCATCACCAATGATTCTAATTTCTAATTAGAATTCTAATTTTTCCACTTCCTTGTCAACACAAATTTCTCATTTTTTCATTATTGCCATTCTAGTATAGGTGAAGTGGTATCTCATGGTTTTGATTTGCATTTACCTAATGGCTAATGATGTTGAGCATTTTTTCGTGTGCTTGATGGCAATTATGTGTACCTTCTCTGGAGAAATGTCTATTCAAATCTTTTGCTCATTTTTAAATTGGGTTGCATTTTTGTTGTTGAGTCATAACAGTTCTAGAAATTCTAAACATTAGACAGATGACTAAATAAATATCTAATTTTTGAACTGATGTGTTTAATTACAAACCTGTGATTTGAATTTTAGAGATTTTAATGCTGCATATTATATTCTTTGTGTTATTTATTATTTAATTATGTAGATATGTATATTATTAGTATACAACTATATGGTTTAGTGTGGCATTGGCATAATTTGTATGGATGTTATTTTATTTAAGATGTTCCTAACTTTAGAAGAAATATGATCAGATAGTACCTGCTTAAAGAGGAAGACAAATTTGATACTAATCAGGGAATTATGTTTTAAGTTATCTATTTATCTTTTATTCATATTTTTCACCAATGAAATTAAAATACCTATTTCTAACAAAATAGTGATTGTTTGATGGATAGATGAAAAGAATAATAAAAATTTAGTTGAATATACTATGCATGTCTTTGAGAAGTACAGCAAATAGTTTCTTTACTCTGTTGGACTTACAGATTTATTTTCTAAGTTATTCCTCATGGGCATTTAAAAATAATAAAACTAAAGTCATGAGTATGACTTGATATAATTATATAAATATAAATTAAAAAACCAAAATTGTTTTAACTTTTTTTAAAAGCATCTACTCAATTGTTAAAAAGGAAAAAAAAATATTGTTTTTACATTCAGTAATTCACAGTTTTGGAAGTGGCAAGTAAATGATCTATTATAAAATTTGACAAACTGTATGTCAGTAGTTACCACACACTTTTGGAAAATCTTACCAAAAATAGTTATTAATTATTCAGGGAATTGAAGCAGAGTTTAAAAAAAAAATGGTAGTATTCAGGAAATACATACCAGTACACTTATATACAAGCTAAGTAAACACAGGTTTGGCATTTCATGATTAACTGTTTTAACAAAATATTAAATTTACCTGCTTGGCCTTTTCATTCTAATAAATCAAGTTTGTACTTACTTTAAAAATTTAAAACAGACATAAATATAATATGGCTAACTAGAAAGTCATTTTTTTTCTAGAATTCCCCAAAACTGTACACTTTATTAAAATGAGATTTATGAAGAGATTTAAATCTCTTTCACCATGATTATCAATGAAAATACACAAAGAAGAGTTAAAATTCAGTGGGACTTTATAGGAAGCATGTGTTAGGGAAAATTATCTTCTGGGAATACTTCTTAAACATATTTGGAAATAGCAAGACTGGTATAAGTGAACCATTAAGGGTTAATTTTGCACAGAAAACAATTACTGAAGGGTGATTATCTAATGTCATATTAATATTAAAAAACATTTTATTGAGAAATAGCAGAGCAAAATAATTTATAAAAGAAATTATGTATAAATTTTCGTAATTACAAAGTATATTGTTGAAAGCCAAAACCACATCAGTTAATGAGAGGAAACAAAATTCCCGAGGTGTATCCAAATATATATAGATATATATATAGATATATATATATCTATATATATATATATTCTCTCATATATATATATATTCTATATATATATTCTCATATGTGCAGAAATAAACATATATATATTCTCATATATATATATATATTCTATATATATATATTCTCATATGTGCAGAAATAAACAAAAATATTGTGGTCAGGTTCAGTCTTAGATATATTTGAGAAAAAAACAAAGAAAGAAACTAAATCGTATTTGAGTCTAAACAGGTGGCTACACCAGTGAACATGGCTCCATGTGATTTCTGCAATCCTAAGACTTACTGTTCTGTCCCAAAATTTCAGCACTACTTTAAAGTCCGAACAAGCAATAAAAAGCCAAAAATTATCTGTGTGGGGGTCGCAGCTAATGAGTATAGAAAGATGGAGCTTTATAGACTCCAGATTCAGGGGAATGGGAAAGGTTTAGTGAAACTGAACACTCAAGAAAAAAAAATGGAGTTGGATAAAGGAAGCTTCTGAGGAGAAGGGATTCATGAGGATTAAAGGAGAAATAATGCACTCTAGCTAAACATTAAACTTAGGGTTTCATCTAATAATAAACCATTATATTGTTATTTACTTCTGAGTAATTAAGAATTATTTGAAAATTCAAATGTTCATATAGTATGTTTAAAGTTTAATGGTATTTTAAGGAAGTTTCCAATAACTTTTCTGAACAAACATAGTCCCAGAAGCCTCTGGGTATGTGTGCTTAATATATGACTTTTATGATTCACTCCTAAACACAGAGCCAAAAGGCAATGGCCTTCAGTGTGCCTTTTCTTTGACCACAGTCTTGATTTGTACACTGTCCTAGCATTTTTGCTCTACCAGGTGTAGTCTCCTGATAAGTATATTTCCTTCTTTGCAGAAATTCACATTGCTGAACTTGCAATCTTTAGCTATGGAAGGGCTGCCTCTGGCAGCTGCAGATTAATACCAGCTCAAATCTTGTTATTTTTGATTAAGGTCCTGAGGTTAGAAAAATGTAATTTGTACCCCACGAAGTAGTATAGAGAGAACATGATAGCAATTAATCCTTTTCTTGCTGATGACAATGATATTATACCCCCTGTTGTCTCCAATATCTTTGTTAATATCACAAAAGGGAAATTTACTTTCCCCTGTGTTTATTTATAGATAAGTATTTTTTATAACTTCAAAGATTTAATGTTAAAACTATGTTAAGCATTTTTTATAGGAATCATGTCAATATTATTGCAGGAATAATTTGTGAAAATTAATGATTTGTAATGAAACATAATTTTAATGAAATACAAACCTCATATATCAGTATAAAAGAATGGCAAAAGTGTTTTTGCTAATCTATTATGTATTACAAATTCAGTAACTTCAAGTATTTCTAACAAACATCAAATTGGTTTGGTAAAGTGAAGACAATAGCATGCTTACTTTAGACTAATCATTTCATTTAAAATTTTAAACTTACTATCTTCATATTATGTTAGCTTCAGTTACCTATATTACTCTCAGATCTACTCAATTTAGTTGGCAATGTACATTATCTAAACTTCATTAAAAACTGAATGTTTCATATGGCTTCTAATAAATCAGAGAAATTATTGGTATAAAAAGGATAGCGTTATCTCAGTTTTCTCTGAACTAATACAGTCCACCCAAACTCAGTACTCAATGACATATGTAACTGAAAAAATATTAGTAAAAGTATTGACCAATGAAGGACAAAGGAAGAAGAAGCACCAGCAGCACCAAGGGTAATGTCCTTCAGTCATGCTCCTTTTGGCAGGATATGTGCATTCATGCTACGTGATGAAAGTATTCTCTTTTTAGATAAATGTGACTGATAACAAAAGCTCTGTTACTCATTGCTCACAAATTTCTTGTGGTTGTTGAACATCAAAGTTCTTTTTAAAAGAGATAGAACAAAAAATCATTAGAATTGTGTGGAAGCACAAAAGATCCTGAATAGTCAAAGCTATCCTGAGGGAAAAAAAAAAAAAAAAAAAACAAGACTGGAAGTATCACTCTGCCTGACTTCAAATTATACTACAAAGAGACAATAATCAATACAACATGGTACTGGCAGAAAAACAGACACACAAATCAATGGAAGAGAAATGAGAGCCTAAAAGTAAACCCCCGTATATATGGGCAAATAATTTTTGACAAAGGAGCCAAAATCATACAATGGAGAAAGAAAAGCCTCTTCAATAAATGGTGCTGGGAAAACTGAAAAGTCACCTGCAAAAGAATGAAACAAGACTGCTGTCTATCACCACACACCAAATTTAACTAAACTGGATTAAACACATAAATATAAGATCTGAAACCTTAAATTGCATAGAAGGAAACATAGGAACTAAACTCATGGACTTAGGATTTAGAGAGAATTTTATAAATTTGACCTCAAAGGCAAGGGAAGTAAAAGCAAAAATAAATGAATGGACTGCATCAAACTAAAAAGCTTCTGCACAGCAAAAGAAACCATCAACAAAGCAAAGAGGCGACCATCCAAACTGGAGAACATATTTGCGAACAACATCTCCAATAAGAGCCTAATATCCAAAATACATAAGTAACTCGTACAACTCAACAATAAAAAACAATCCAATTAAAAAATGGTCAGAGGACCTGAACAGACACTTTTGAGAATATATACAAATGTCCAAGAGACATATGAAAAGAAGCTCAACTTCACTAGCTACTAGGGAAATGCAAATCATAACCACAATGAGATGCCATCTCATGCTTGTTAGAATGTGGATAATCAACAGGACAAGCAATAACAAGTTTTGGAGAGGTTGTGGGGAAAAAGGAACCGTCATACACTGCTGGTGGGAATATAAATTGGCACAGCCACTACAGAAAACAGCATAGAGGTTCCTCAAAAAACTATGAATATGAATTACTATATGATCAAGCAATCTCTCTTCTATTTACTCTAACACCTAAAAACATTTATCTGCAAAGATATATGTAACCCGATGCTCATAACAGCTTTATTATGAACATCATCTAGGCCATGAAATCAACTGATGTGTCCTATGGTAGATGATAGGATAAAGAAGAAGTGGTACATATATACAATGGACTATTAGTCATAAGGAAAGATGAAATACTGCAATTTGTGACAACATTGATGAATCTTGAAATAATCATGCTAAGCAAAATAGAAAAAGTTGAAAACCCTATAATTTCATTCATATGTGGGATATAAAACTGAAAGCAACAAACATGTTAAACAAACAGACTCATGGATATGAACTGTGGATTAGTGTTTACCAGAGGCAAGGGGAGAGGAGGGAGGTAAATAGGGATAAAAGGGGTCAAATATTTGATGACAGAAGGAAATTAACTATCTAATACAATGTGATATATATACAACATACCGTTGCACTGTACACTTGAAACTTATTTGATTTTATTAATCAATGTCACCTAATCATCTTTAATAAAAAAGTTTTTATACTAGGGAAATCAAAAAAATCATTTTGAATGCCTGTTTTACAGGAAACAAGATTTTGCTAATCACAAGTCTGAACACATGACAGGAGCTCTGTCTTCTTATTGCTTTTGAATTGAATGATTTGCATTGTTCTACATCCTCCAAAATTATCACATCAGAAGTGAAATATAATCACTGACTTACTAATGTTTAAGATTTACTCTAAGGGAAAACTATCATTTAAATCATAGAAATCCCCAAAATGAAGGAGAATGAAGTCTTCATTAACATGAGAAATTGAAATATCCTTGTAGTCTGGCCTTCCCGAAAATATGAGTAGTTCTTCTCCTTTATCATAGTATTTGGAATTTGCAAACTAATCAGTAGTGCTCTTCTTTCTCATTTCCTAAAAGAAAGTAACCATAAACAAAATTCATAGTGAATTTTGCCCAACATAGTGCTGGGTGTATCTTTTAGTAAGGCAGTGAAGTACCTGGAGATAGAGGAAAGTAAGTTTGCAACTGTGGACTTAATTGCTTTTGAGAGTTTCTGAATTCAGAAAAGTTAACTTTCTCATTCAAGATTATTTGGGGTATTCTTATTCCTTTGCCTTTAAAAATAAATGGTTAAATCATCTTGTGAATTTCTTTAGAAAAAGAATGATGGGATTTTGATTATTAGTGCATCGGATATACAGGTCAATTTGGGGAAGAAATGATATCTTAACAATACTGAGATTTTCAACATACAGATTTTCTAAACGTTTTGAGTTTTCTGAAAAGTTTTACATATATTTTGCTATATTTGGCCCTAACTACTTTATGATTTTGGTTTATTGTAAATGATTGTTTTTTTTAATTTTAGAAATTATATATTTAGTTATAGATCTATACTATTCGCAATAACCACAAACAGGATATTATCAAAATGATACCAACAGTAAAATGGATACCTAAGTCATGGTATATTCATACCATAAAATACTATATAGCATAACAAAAAACTAAACTGTAACTATACATAAAAATACTGGATAAACTAGTAAAAAGGAATTAGGAAATGGAAAAATAAAGGTGGCTTCTGGCATAATATAATGCTCTCTTTACTGATCTAAATGTTGGTTACACAGTTGTGTTCAGTTGATAAAAATTCACTGACCTATTTGCATGGTCATGTTATGTCCACTTTTCTGTATGTGTATTATACTTAAGTGATTTCTACATAATAGGTTTTTCATTGGTTTATATCAATCCCTCCTCTTCATCTTTTCATATCTATATGCAAATGAATGTCCTAGCTTTTTCCATCTTAAAAAAATATTTTCTTCTATTTCTCTACTCGCATTTTTGATGAAAGAGTTGTCTTTATTTGTTATCTTCACTCTTATTAATTCTTTAACCTATAGAATTCTGGCTTATATCCATATCATTACAATAAAACTACCTATCAATGTCTTCCAAAATTTACCATTTCAAAAATCTATTATAATATCTTTTTTTCTCATTTTAAGTAACCTCAGAGTAATTTCTCTTTCTGAAAGTAGTCTCCTATACTGGCTTCTATGATAGCACTAGAAGCACTTAATCTCTTTTGCTGGATTCCCATCCTCTATCAAACATTAAATGCTGGAGTGCTTCCAAGTTCACTTTTTGCTCTCTCCTTCTACTCTCTCCTAGATAATTTCATGTGGCTTTAACTATTATGCATATGCATAAAACATCCTAATGTATATATCCAGGACAGAGTCTTCTCCCTTGAATTTGAAGCTCATATTTTCAATGTCTTACTTAATATTTATAATTATACACACACCCACACACATTTTTAAAGATGGGATTTGAGCACCCAATTTTGTTACATTCACAGTGTTCTCTGTTTAATTAATGGCATTCATCCACCATCAGTTAATTTAGCTAATAATCTAAACATCATAACACATTCCTTTCTTTTCTTAATCTTGCAGTCAATACTAGCATAGGTGATGATGCAAAGTAAACTGCATTAGTAATTCTGTTCCACCCTTTGAATGACCAATTAACATTCTGTCAGTGATGACATTTATTTGGTTGGTCCAATATGACTCATTTCAAATAAATGCTAATGTCTCTCACAAATATTAGAATATTTACTTTGTTCTTGAAGCTATGCTGTTCAATAAATGATGAGTAAATGACAAATAAAAGAACTGAGGGCAGAAAACAATCATATTTCTTTGTTCTCTTCTCTTGAAAATAATGTCCAGATTCATCATCAGTGTCTTTAAGGCTACAAAATAATCTTATATGATACTCTTTTTCTTTATTCGGCATAACCCTAAATCTATTGTAGGGTATACACCTATAATCGTACACAAATATGCCACATGCTCCAAGTATTTCTATGCTATGCTATGCTATGCTATGCTAAATATTAAAACCATCTGTGAGATGTTTTACATTTTATGCTCAAAGAACAGAATAGCTTATGCTCAAAAGACCACAACAGCTTTACTCAATGTAAAGACTGAATCCTATAAATGCAATCATATATAGCACTAATCAGAAAGGGACGGGCCTCGAATGGCTAGAATTTTGTCTGATATGAATTAATCAGTTACATTTGAAGAATGTACTTTAATTTCATCTAAAATTATACTGATATTCACTAGGAGCTTTATTAAGCTGCCTTTATACAAGGTAAGAAATTCCTATTTTGATCAATGATAAGCTACATAAGAAGTTAAATATAAAGAAAATTAAGAGGTATGAACAGGTACTTCTATGTACTTTTTCAGGAATCTCCATTATTACAGGACGGTTTTCACTTAATTTGGAAAGAATATCTAACATATAATTTAAAAATATGTTCTATGAGAGCATTAAAGAAGATTTTCCTAAGTCAAAATCTGATCACATAAGAAAGTCTTAGTAACATAAATCAAACAACAAAGAACTAATGCAGAACAATGAAGGACAAGAATAACAGGTACACAATAGTTGAGAATTACATAATAAAAAACAAAAAACTTGTTTTGCGGTAAAGTTTCAGAAATCTGGGTTAAAATTATAGGCATACAAACAAATAAATTTACATTTTGAATTACAAAACATTCTGAAATATTTTATATTGATTAAAAAGTATATATATTTGTACATTAACAAATATATACATAAATGTCAATAACAAGATGACTTTGTCACAATTTTTAGGTTTATTTCTTAGGAATGGCTTTATAAGGTAAGACCATTAAAAACAAGAACACATTATTTTTAAATTTAAAAAAGTTGTTTTTAGGCAAAAATAGTAAATAACTAGAAATATTATGAAACAGATGTTAATTGTTATGAGCTGTGATTGCATTGGCAATAGATGGGAAACATGAAGAGATAATAAAGATGATGCTAGCACATAAATAATTTGGTTCAGTAGGGGAGAAAATTAAATTACCCACTGGGAAGAAAAAGAAAGGAGTTTCTTCTTCATAGCTTTAAGCCTTATTGGAAAATCAATGAAAGTGGTACATTGAGCCCTAGTGATTACATCCAACTCCAACATGCATTCATTATTGTCTATCAAGGGATAAGAAAAAGATGTGACCATATGCCTTATTGTGCTCTCTTGACTGTTTAAAAAGTGTAGTAGACTTCAAGATAGGAAAGGAGTTCTTAAACAAGAGATAAAGGGAAAGATTGATTAATTCAGTAGTACTAAAAAATTCATCAGTTGATTTAATTAAGTAAACCAGGAAATACAAGCCATAAATATAGAAAACTATTTGAAGTGCATATGTGCAAGAAAGAATACTATCCAGAATGTATCAGCATATTCTACAAATCCTTAAAAAAAAAGGAAAGTAATAAATATGGTGTAATACATACACAGATAATTATAGAACATAACAAAATGATCAATAAATATTTTTAAATGTTAACCTAATGTTTTAAAATAGAAAATAAAAAATCTCATTCATTTAATTTGAATAAATTTAAAATCTATCATTACATACTGTTAGACTGTAAAACAATAAATCTTACACACAATGACAGAAATTAAATTAGTGCACTTTGAAGCACAAGTAATTGAAGATATGTCTATCCTACATTCAACAAATATACTCACAGAGAAACACCACATAAATCTTTGTCTTAAAGAGACAAGATTAAGGATTTTTTACCAGCATAGTTTATAATATAAAAACATATGTTATATAATCACCCATAGTGATTAAATAGTGGTGTATTCATATAATGAAGTATTATATGACAATAAAAATGAATGATTTAGGACTACACCTATCAATATCAGTAAACTTTTTGATTAAAAAGTTTAAACATACAAAAATACTTAGTGAAAGTACATATCTAATACACAGAAATAAAAATAAAACTGAGAATGTTGGTTAAGAAAGATGTACAAGTTTTATGTCTTAAACTAGGCAATAGTTAGATGAGTGTTAGCCTATTATTTGACAACTTTCTTATTGAAACATTTCAGAATAAATTAAAAAATAAATGAACGAAATCGTTGACGCCTCATCAGAAGAAAACCTGCAATCTATCCCACTCCATCCCTCTACTTTGGTCCTTTTTGGCTTTTCCCTACAACACTGTTTACAAAAAAAGTATTCCTTAAAATTTTAATTGGTTGTACACAGATGGGAATATTGACATTGTTTTTCACGTTAACTATGTCTGCTATAGGTTTGTTAAGACTATTTTTTTGAACAGTTTAAAGTTCATATTGAATTGAGGGGAAGGTATAGATTTCACATATACGCTTTCCCTTACAAAGGTATAGCTTTCACCATTATCAACAGCCCCCACCACAGTGGTACATGTGTTATAATTGATATACCCACATTGACACATCATAATCATCCAAAGTCCATATTTTACATTAAGTTTTACTCTTGGTGTTGTACATTCTATGGTTTTGGACAAATGCATAATGATGTGTACCTATTATTTTAGAATGATACTGAGTATTTTCACACTGCCCTAAATATTCTACATATTCATCCCTTCCCCTCAACCCTGACAACCACTAATTATTTTATAGTCTCCATAGTTTTGCTTTTACCAGAATGTCATACAGTTAGAATAATATAGTAGGTAGTCTTTTCAAATTGATTTCTTTCACTTAGCAATATACATTTTTTTCTCCATGTCTTTGCATGGCTTGATAGCTCATTTCTTTTTATTACAGAATAATCCATTGTCTAGATATACCATAGTTTATCTGTTCATCTACTGAAGGATATCTTAATTGTTTACATGTTTTTTGCAATTATGAATAATTGCAAAAAACATGTAAAACCTGTGTGGAGGTTTTGTGTAGATATTATCCTTCAGACAAATACAGGAAATGAGATTTCTGGATTGTATGGTAAGAGTGGCTTTTTGTAAGAATCCACCAAATTATCTTCCAAAGTAGCTGTACCATTTTGCATTCCCATTAGCAATAAATAAAGGTTCCTATTGCTTGTCATTTTTTAATATATTTAGTTTTCTTCAATAATGGAATACTTTTAAATAGATATGATTCAGTGCCATATCATAAATAATGTTATTTTATTTTATAATGAATTTAATATAATAAGAACTAGATTAATGAAATAGTTGTAGAATTAGCTATTAGAATGGAAACATTTTGGAAAAGCATATAAATATGCAGTTTGAAAATAAGAAACATTAAAATTTTTAAATAACTTTTACTTTAAACTTTATTGAGGTATATTTGCATGAAAAACATTTACTAATTTTAAGTGCACAGTTTAATAATTTTTGTTAACTGTATTAAGTAATATGCTTTGGACCACAATCAAGATTAGAATAGTTATATCACTCTGAAAAGTTTTCTTGTGCCTCTTTGTAGTTATCACTTTCCCCTTATATTGGCCATAGATAAACAATATTAGTAATTGGTTCATCTCTCTATTTTTTGTTTAGGCTAGCTAGAAGCTTATTAAATTTATAGATCTTTTCAAAATACTAATTTTTATGATCTTTATTTTATTTTTCCTATTTTAAATTTTTGATTGAAGAAAAATTCTATTGATTCATTTATCTTCATTAGTTTGCTCTAATTTCTTAAAATGAGAACTCATAATTATTTGTTCTGTAATAACATTTACAGCTTTAATTTTCATCTAAACTGTAATTTAGCTCCATTGAAAATTTTTTATTATTTTATTTCCATTTGTATTCAATTCAAAATACTTTCAAATTTCCCTTTTATTTTTTATCAAAATAATTTATTTTTATTTTGCAATTACAGTTGACACAATATTATATTAGTTTCAGGTGTATAATATTAGTCTATAAATTATGTATGACTATGTTGATAATTTAAAATATTTTGTTTTTCTATTTATATCATTTTAATTAACTTTTAGTTTAAAGCCATTATGGTAGGAGGACATATATTATGTCAATCTTTAAACACTTATTGAGGTTTATTTTTGACTTAGCATGTGTTCTGTTTTGACAAATATACCTGTGCACTTAAAAAGATATGTGTTCTGCCTTTATTAGATGCAGACTTCCATAAATATCAATGAAATGCCAATATTACTATTATAATTTATTTTTACTCTTTTTTGTCTAGATGCCCTATTAATTGCTGACACAGTGGTATTACATTTTTTTTAAGATTGCCACCTAATATATTTCCCTTTAATTCTGTCCATTTTTGCTTCACAAATTTTTAAGCTTTGTTATGTAAATAAACATTAATGATTTTTAAATTTATTCTTTTATCAAAATTAAATGTCCCCCTTTATCACTAGTAAAAATTTTTCTTGAAATCTATTTTATCTGATAATACATTACCACTTCAACCTTCTTAAACTTACTGTTTACATCATCTACTTACATTTAGCTTATTTATACTTAACAGTTAAAGCTAACTCTTGCATGTAACACAGTTTTATCTTTTAAAAATCAATTCTAATGATCTGTCTTTTAATTTGGTTATTTAGTCTGTTAATATTTAATGAAATTATTTTGCTTTAATTCTACCATTTTATTATGTTTTCTTTTATTTCCCATTTTTAATTCTAAGATTCCTCCTTTGATATCATATTTATTATATGAATTTTAAAAATTTCCAGTTTAGAAATTGCAATATGCCTTCTTTTTCACAGTACACTTATTGTTAATATGACATAACTTCACATAAAATACAGAAACTTTGACATCTAGGTTCATAACCCTCATGTTTTCTGTTATAGTGAATATGTATTATGTAATGTATAGATATGCCCTACAACCGCATTGTTTGTAATTTTTGCTCTTTATTGTTATGTGATTTATAAATTATAGAAAAAGAATAGAGAATATCAAAAATTGTTTTAAATTTATCCAAATATTTATTGCTACTTAGATTTTTCATTCTTTTTTGTGGGACATGATTCCTCATATCCATTAAAAAAAATCTTTCTTTAGCATTTCTTTTAGAACAGATTCACTAGTGAAAAATTATTTCTACAAAACGTCTTTTTTTACCTTTCGTGTTTGAAAAATATTTTGCCAGCTATAGAATTCTGGGTTGATGATTTAAATATTTATTTTCTCTCAGGACTTGGTTTCTAATGAGAATTGAGCTCTTAATTGATCATATGTAATATGTTGTTTTCTTTTACTCTTTCAAGGTTAGATTTTGATTTTTGAATATTAAAGTTTGTTTTTTTATACGTCTCAGTGTGAGTTTTTTGTGTTTATTCTACTTGGAATTATTTAAGCCCTTGTACCCTAAATTCCTGTTTTCCATATCTGGGACATTATAGATATTATTTCTTCAAATAATTCCCCTCCAATTCTGTCTCCCCTCTCGTTCTATAATTAAATTACATTTATATTATATAATAGATACCCAAAGCTTTATTTATTTTTGAAAGTATTTTATCTTTTTCAGATTTACTTTTTATTGATTTATCCTATAGTTTATTTATTCCACTTCTGTTATCTTCATTCAGCTATTACATTCATCGAATGATATATACATACATATTTTTTTTTAAATTGCAGACATTTTATTTTTCAGTTATAATTTCCATTTAGTTCTTTTGAATCATTGATATTTCTCTGTTTAGACCTCTTATATTTCTATTGAAACTAATTTTTCTAAGAATTATTTTTTTCATTTTGTGAAAGCATCTCTTTTACTTAAGTCAGTTACAATCGCTAATCTAACACCTTTGCCTTCTATTTACAACAAGAAATTCATTGTAGGTTGATTTCTTTTAAGAATATGTTCAATTTTCTTAGTTTTTAATCTCTCTGGTAACTTTGAATTGCATTCTGACCATTCTGAATGTAATGTGAGGATTTGGGATTCCATTATTTTTCTCTGACGAGTGTTTCCTTTGTTTCAGTAGTCAATTAAGTATTGTGGGTAGGATTTAATTTTAAAATTTGTTTCTTTATCTTGAGCAGCAGCTCCAGTCTTAGTTCCAGTCTTTTGTTTTTAGCTGAGCTTTTTTGAGTCTGTTTTTCATATGCTTGTTTGAAGATTCAGTCAGAGATTTGGGTAGGGATCTCTTCTCTGGCTCTTTCCCTTCTAAAGTTCCCTACTCTCTTCTGTGGCCACTGTACCTAACTTAAAATCTTGTTTCCTCATTTTATCCCTGATGACCCACTGCTGGCACACACTCCACTCTTTAGTCCCAAGCTTAAAATCATTCCTCTTTCCCTTCTCTGAGTAAACAGTCCCTATGAGAGTCTACTGGCTTCTTTCTACGCTCTAGTGCCTTCAAGCAGTTGTTTTTTTGTATTATTTCCAGGCTTTTTTTTTTTTTTTGTCAGAGTTTCTGCAAGAGTGTAATTGAATAGCGTATTATTTAGCTACCATTAGAATCAAAACTAAATATCTTTTAACATATAAAATATCACAATTACAAATGATTGGAGCCTATATTTTTGAATTTCATTTGTCAAATTAATTTCCATCATTTCAATTTTCATTTATTACAATCCTCAATAATTATTGTTAGTATATATAGCAAAATATTATGTCCACTGAGAATATTGTTTCATTAAGATAAATTCTAATTTTGACAAGCAATATCTACATGAAGATCTTACAATTTGTTTTATGTTAGCACATTTTCATGATAGTTTTCTAAGTATCATTTAGCTTTAATTCTATTTTTTATTCTACAATAAAATTGCTTTGAGATAAAGTAATATACTTTCTTCTATTTCATAAGGTTCCTAAGAATTTTTCCAATTAAGAAAAAATACATGATGGAGGTGGTGATAATTGATTGATTTGACTTCATGGGAATATTCAGTAATGGTGAATCCCTAGAAATGTTAGGTAGTATGATATGTATTTTGAATGTATTAAATCAAATATTACAAAAACCTATGAGTTAGGTATTATTCAATAAATAGATGACATTGAGACATAGAAAAATTAAGTAACCTGCCAAAAAACACCATGCTATTAAGTATTATCATAAGATTTAGAGACAGTCTGTCTCTAGGATCGTATGCTCCTTTTTACAATTAATATATTGCCTATATCATTAAGGATTATTTTAAATTAACAAATTTTTATTCAGCTTGTGTCTCCTTTTACTTTATGTTCTATTTCTATTTAATATCCATGTCGACATTAAATAAATCATAAGTATTTCTATACTCATTAGATTGATGAAAATGAATCTACCCTCTACACCTGAGATTATGATATCTTAATTTCCTTCCCCTCAAATTTAAAATAGAATTGTTAATTTATAATTTTAGATTGGGACACAGAGCCTGATAACTTTGTCAGATTAAATCACCACCCTGCAGAGAAATAATGTTATCACTAGACTGACAATGGCCAAAGAATTGTTAATATGTTCTTTTTTATTTTTATTTTTTGTCTTGGTAAGAGCTTTTTCTAACATGCAGGAGGAAAAATGAAAAGAAGTAGATCATAAGAAGATAACAGATGACATGACTATTTTGAGGTATAGTAGGCATAGCAGCAGAATAGCAAAGACAATGTTATGCCAGCCTCTTCCTTCACCTAAGCTTTTGTTGAAGGTGCTGTGTAGCTTTTGGCTAAATGGTTAGGGTCAAGATTTTCAGTATCCCTCAAAGAGGCAAAGAGGGGAAAAACTGAAAGGCTTCATATATTTTAATTTTACATGATTAGACAGAGAATCTTCAAAGATGTGACAATGAATAATAACTTGCTTCCAGCAATAGACAAGCAATGGCAATAATGAAAACATTAATTTGCACTAAAAATGTGTTAGAATTAGCAATTTCCTCATGAGTATTGGCACAATATGTACATGACAAACTTTAAAAGAAACAGACCTTTTTAACAAAGCGCTCCTAGCAACACTTCCTCCGATTATATTGATGCTAATTTTCCCTTCCTATAAATGAGGTCTTTGGGAGCATATAATGCAAAGAAAATCTATGCATAGGTCATAAAAAACAGAAATGTCAGTCTTTTGTAATCCATTATTTTTTACAACCCAGCCTACCCACCACTCCAGACATACACCCCAACTTCCCAGTTAAAAGCTATTCAACTTTATAGTCCTGAGACCCTGTTCATATAATTATTTAGGAAGGAGGCAGATACTCAATGATGCCTTGTCCCATTCTTCCTACTCTCATCACCCATACACGATCCACAAACCCAGCATATACCTGCTAGTCTTATGATTTAGCATATGGCCAGATGCCTCTTACTTTCCACAGAAAAGGATATGTTTTTACTGTTTGTGATACAGGGAGCATTGAAAAAGAATTTTGTTGAGGATGTTTGTGGAGAGTTAGATTTAATTAGTAGGTGTAATGTCCTGGAAAAAGATATTTGCTAATAAAGGTGAAGCTATACATATAAGATATGATGTTCTGTGAAAACTACATATGTATTCCAAAGAGCACAAATTATTTTATATTTATGCCAGATTTGTGTTTGAAATATCACATATGCACTTTCGATTTCTTTTTCCATTTTAGCTTCTCTTCACTAAATTCCCATTAGACCTTTGTTTATTTAACAATAAAGTAATGGGCTTAAGAGATATTTAGATGAACAAAAATCACAGTATGATTGATTTTAACTCAACATTAAAATGTGATGTTTAAATTCAATGTTTATTTTTCATCATAGTTGTTGAATCACATAAAGTGCAAGATACATGCATGATTGTCATGGAAAGGACAAGATAGACACAAAATTTCATAGGCTGAGATAGTACAAATATCTTGGAGAAAACCTAAATTCCTTTTAAATTAATATTAACTACAATCTGTATCCTTACTGAATTAATATGAACCACAAAAATAGAAATGTTTTGGAAAGAAGAATATCTTTTGTCTTTATCTAGCAATGTCAAAGTCATTTTGCTTACCTCACAAGCTGTCTATATACCTCCATCTGATTCCTTCTGAACTGGAGAATACTGACACATCGAAAATGACCTCGCCACACAGTTTTCCTTTTGTGAGATCTAATCAGAATTCCTGATATCTTAGACTAATACCTGACATGCATCATTTCCTTTCCCAAGCATTTTAGTAATTTTGACTCCCTTCTCACATTTGGAATTTTAATTATGCACAAAGTCTTCCAGGTCACATGGTCCTTTAATCTATTAGTTCAATCCTGGAAACTGTATTCTATTGATGCCATTGATTCCCACTGGCATTCCCAGTTCTTTTTTCACACTACAAAATTATTACATAGAAAAATGAAGACTAACTAATTTCATATTGGATTTGTTATATCTTTTCTCTTACAAAGTGCCTGGCATACAAACACACACATACATGCATGTGCTCATACACACACACATAAATGTTAGTTGAATAAATGAGTCTGTCATTTACCATTTGATTTGTTATTCACGCACAAGTTTCGTATTACACTCTATATTGCAATTTTTTCCAACATTTTTATGATCATGTATTCTTTTTTCCCCCAAAATATGAAAAATTTGCATATGCTGTGGGCAATATAGAGGAACACTCTGAAGGGTTCTGCACAGAGTGACATGATTTAGTTTCCATTTTAGAATTGTCACATTGTCTGGCCACTGAGAATATGCTCTGTTAAGTAATAAGGATGTTATAGAAGAAAATGATAGCAATGTAAATATAGAGAATGGGTCAAATTCTAGACAGTAGAAGCAATTGGATTTTCATATGAAGTGAGTCTGGAGTAAAAAAGAAACAGATTCTATCAACTAATCCAAGAAAACACAAAAATATGTCATGGTTACATTTGGTGAATGATATTATGTGAGATAATTTACTATTTCTTTATTTACACTTATTTACAATGAGCATATGTTAATATAATAATAGAACAAAGAGAATTTAGTTTTCTAAATTTCCAAAATATCTCATAGCAAACTTGTCTTCTGAAGTTGTTAAAAATCATTTGGATTCTTAAAAATGACAAATAGAAATAGGTATTCTGATTAGACTTCAGCCATTCCCACAATAGTTCTTAGTAACAGTTTTCAGAATTCCTAAGGCCTGCAAGTTCATTGTCCACCCTCTTCCAATATCCCAACTATCCACTACTCTTTAGCAGATTACATGAGCTATCGTCTGGCTGAAATGGTGAGTCAGTATATATATACATGTATTATTGTCATGAAAAAATATATAATAAAGGAATAAAGAGAATATAAATATTTAATTTTATATTCCTTAATGGCATGTTTTGCAATTCTTTACAATTTCAAATAGATAGCAATACCAAGGAAGTATCAGTGAAAATTGCTATTTTACAGATTACGCATGAATATATATTTTAGTATATAAACTATATATAAACAAACACAATACTAGCTTAAATACGAATGCAAACTAATATATGCATTACCTACTCTTTATACAAAACACAAAATTCCTATAATTATCATGCATAAAAAACTTGTTCAAATCCAAAGTAAAGCAATTTCCCATTATTAAAAAAAACACTATAAGAAGAAAATAATTACTTTAAGAAAATTATATTCTTTTGAGCTTGAGATACATCAATGTATTATATTTTATACTGCATGATAGAAATTGTTAAAGTAAATTCTGCAAAGAGAAGATTCTACAGATTACACTGGCAACTACATACATATACATGTATGCATATATGTGTGCACATGTATATGGATATGTGTATGTTTGTGTGTATATGTACTATATATATATATATATATATATATATGTATGTATGTATAGATACTAAAGTTTTTTCTGTAAATATCTATATATGGCTTTCACCTGGTAGAGCACTATATACTTTAAATAAAAATTTAAAATATTTAGTATGCCTTAGAAATAAATTATTCTTGAATAATTAAACAAAAAAATGCCTATATGGCTCTATCATCTGGGGATAAAAAGTATCATACTACTCACTTTATGATTGGACTATTGAATGTGAAGATACCAATGTAAATCAGTTGCAGTAGCATAAAATAGACTAAGAGTCTACTGTATTTTCTTTTTTCTTTTTCCCTTGCAGGATTATTAATGATCAAAACACTTAACAAAATCAGTGTAGAAGGAAAGTACCTTAACATAATAAAGGCCATATATGACAAATCCTCAGCCAACTTTGCACTTAATGTTGAAAACTAAAAATCTTCCCTCTAAGTTCAGGAACAAGGCAAGGCTGTCCATTATTGCCACTGTTACTCAATAATAACACTGGAGGTCCTAGCGAGTGCAATCAGCCAAGAGAAGATATAAAAGACATCCAAATAGGAAACGAAGAAGTCAAACTGTCTCTATTTGCAGATGACATGATTCTCTATAAGGAAAACCCTAAAGACTCTACAAGAACACTACTAGAAACAATAAGAAAATACAGTAAAGTTTCTGGATACAAAATCAATATTCAAAAATCCATAGCATTCCTATACTCTAAAAATGAAGTGTCAGAGAAAGAAGTGGAAAAAATAATTCCGTTTGCAATTGCAACAAAAAGAATAAAATATCTAGGAATAAATCTAATGAAATATGTGAAGGACCTATGTAATGAAAATTATAAGACCTTATTAAAAGAAATTGAAGAAGACACAAAGAAATGGAAACATTAATTCATTTTTTACTTCTGATTATATTTGAAGGTTTTGTAAAATATTTACCTGGTACATTAATTCCAATGAGTGGTGTCTATTTGAAGCCCAACAGAGAATAGTTTTGACCATTATTTTCTTATATATATTGGCTCATCATCAAGGATAGCTATGATACGATTTCAAGAAGGACAAATAGCTTTGATGGAAGGTGAAGATAATGTTGTAAGACCTTAAATAAATTGTTTGTTGTGGAAAATATCATATAATAAACATTTATCCTTTACATGTAAAGAAATGTTTTCACAAATGTTAATAGAGAATCAACAAAGTAGAAACAATTCTGCACAATGATTATTATTTTAAAATTATCCTTATTTTTGACAATGCTCAAAGATATATACTGCCTTTAGTTAGGACACTGAAATAAGAACTTTGACAGAAAATCTATAAATTAATTTCTTAACTGTTAGTGATGGGAATAAGGCTCTTCCCTTTAATGACCAATTAGTTATTAATCTCAACAAACAACAAATACTTTCATAAATGTGATTGTGTAAATAAATTGTGTAAATAAATTAGTTATTAATCTCAACAAACAACAAATACTTTCATAAATGTGATTGTGTAAATAAATGATTCGTAGAGTGACTTAAGTATTCAATTTAGTCAAGTTATTAATTAGGTGTTCAGGTTATTTGTTTAATATATTCTAAATAGAGGATGCAATTTTTTTTCTTTTGATGCAGACTTTGTTTTTTAGAGTAGTTTTGAGAAGGTACAGAGATTTCCCGTATAATTCTGCTGTACATATAATGTCTCCTTTTATCAACACTCCCCATCAGAGTAGTTTATTAGTTATAATTGATGAATTTACATTGGTACAGCATTATCATTCAAAAACCATATTTTACATTATGGTTCACCCTTGGTGTACATTTAATGGGTTTGGATAAATGTATAATGACATGTATTCACCATTATAGTATCATACAGAATATTCTCATTGCCCTAAAAATCCTCTGTGTTCAACCTATTCATTCCTCTCTTTCCTCAGTAGCTGGCAACTACTGAAAATTTTTATCATCTCTATATTTCTGCCTTTTGTAGAATGTCACATAGAATCATACAATATGTAGACTTTCATATTGGCTTCTTTCACTTTGTAATATACAGTTAAGATTCCTCAATGTCTTTGCATATCTTGGTAGCTCATTTCTTTTTAGCACTAAATAATATTCCATTTACCTACAGAAGGATATCTGGTTGCTTCCAAAATTTGGCACCTATGTATAAAGCTACTATAAATTTATAAATTGGCATAAATTTTCAACTCCTTTGGGTAAATACCAAGGAGCATTATTGCTGGATTTTGCAATAAAAATATTTAGTTTTGTAAAAACTGCCTTTTTTTTTCTTTTTACCAGACATGAATGATTCTTGTTCCATATCCTCGTCAGCATTTGATATTGTCAATGTTCTATATTTTAGCCATTCTAATAGCCATTCTCATTGTTGCTTTAATTTATATTTCCCTAATGAAATATTATGTAAAACATCATTTCTTATGCTTATTTGTCATCATTATATCTTCTTTAGTGAAATGTCTGTTAAGGCCTTTGAACTATTTTTAATCAGGCTGTTAGTGTTCTCATTGTTGAGTTTTAAGAGCTCTTCAGATATTTTGGATAACTGCCCTTTATCAGCTATGTCTTCTGCAAATATTTTCTTACAGTCTGTGGCTTGTTTTTTATTCCCTTGGGAAGATGCATTTAAAATACTTAGAGGTATATTGTTTATTTTACTTAAAAGAAACATAGATTTTATACATTTTTTCTAAATATTTTATATTCTTACTGAGAAGAGTACCTTTTTATTCTTCATATAAGATTTTTACACTACTATTTCTAAATAATAAATGTAATGCTATAGAGTGTCAAAAACAAAATGGTATGCCAGAAACATGGCAGAGGGAGAGATGTCACCAGATCTCTCCACTTGAAATAACAATAAGCTGAACTTCTAAAACTCAGCAAAAAAAAAAAACACCCAAAATGCACACAAGCACTTCTGACCATGAGATCTGCACAAAAGAGCTACCGCAGGTCCCTAGTAGTTGGGCGGTGGACTGGGAGAAACAAAGAAGCTGCTTTTCGTAGCTGGAGCTCCCTGTAGGGAAAGGGAGAGAAGAGAAGGTACAGTGAGTTCCCTT
Source organism: Eidolon dupreanum (assembly GCA_028627145.1). Lineage (NCBI taxonomy): Eukaryota > Metazoa > Chordata > Mammalia > Chiroptera > Pteropodidae > Eidolon > Eidolon dupreanum. Next base: position 56,589,759 of record CM053501.1, on the reverse strand, counting down.
AACAGCCCTGTCTAGGAGTACTGTGAGCTCCACACCACCAGAGGCAGGACTCAGAGATCGGGACAGAAAGCAGAGAAGTGGGGATGGCAGAGAAACCACAGCTGATTTTTACCAGCCGCAGCTGTAAAACCGAGGCTGAGCCACAGGCTCCATCCCACAACTCAGAGAGCCCCTTTCCCCAAACCCTCTGATACCAAATGCTGTGGAGCCCCATGGGAATCAGAGCAAATGCTACCGAAACTGTCACTAATACTGTCAGGGACTGAGACTGAGAATAGCAAGCATGATTGAATATCTATAAGAAAAAAAAAGGCATTGTTAAACCTTTATGTAAACCAGGGATCCAAGAGGATTAGATGCCACCTAATGGAAAACCAAAAGAAAAACACCTTCTTTGCAGGAGGCTAAAGAAAGACCTTTACATAATAAATTGTTCTTGTGGGAGGAAAAGCAGATTACACTTCCATTAATGCTCAGGGGGAGAAACAGCCCATTAAACACCATGAACAACCAAGGTGACAAGGTATCTCAGAAAGAAAGAGAAAAATCTTCAGAAAATAAGCTTACAGACATAGAAATATATGATTTAAATGACAGATAATTCAGGACAGTACTTTCGAAAAAACCTCAACGAGATCTGAAACGATTCCTATCAACATTTCTGGAATTGAAAAAAAAAAAAACTAAATGAACAGAATAAGTTCTTTAGAAATGAGATTGAAACCCTTGAAAAGAACCAAATAGAACTTCTGGAGATAAAGAACACACCGCAAGAGATGAAAAATGAAATAGCAAGCTTGGAAAATAGTGTTGACCAAAGGGAGAAAAGGATCAGTGATATCGAAGGCAGAAATTTAGAAATAAATCAGAAGGAAGAAGAGAAAAATCTAGAATGAAAAATAATGAAAGAGAAATACAATAAGTAGCTGATACCATCAGGAGAGGAAACATAAGAATAATGGGCATTATCAAAGGGGAGAAAAAGGAGCAGGCATTAGAAAGCATTTTCAGACAAATAGCTGACGAGAATTTACCAAATCAAAGGAATGAGCTCGAGTTTGGAATTCAAGAAGTCAACAGAACACCCAATTATCTCAATCCAAAAAGGCCTTCTCCAAGACATACTGTATTAAAATTATCAAAAACCAATGACAGAGACAGAATTCTCAGGGCAACCAGGGAAAAGATAGTGACCTATAAAGGAAAGCCCATTAGATTGTCAGACTGCTTAGCACAATCCTTACAAGCCAGAAAGTAGTGAAATCAAATATTCAAAATATTAAATGAAAGGAACTACCAGCTAAGATTAATGTATCCAGTTAAGTTCTATTTAGATATGAAAGAGATATAAAGACCTTTCCAGACATACAAAAATTCAGGAAATTCTCCACTATGAGGCCTGCATTACAGAAAATACTGAAAGGGGTGAGCACACCTAAAATAAAATGAAAAAAAAAAAAAAAAAAGAAAATACATAATTAGGAGTAAGGAGATGAGCAGGCAGACAGAAGCAGAGGAATGCAACCCTTACTAAGAACGGGGCATCATAAGCTTAAACAATAAGAAGGTATTTGCTATAGCAAGATAGTAATGAACATTCAGCATGCATAGGGACAAATTGAGATAACAATGACTGAAAAGGGGAGGATTCAAAGATAAAAATTCACAAAGGGGAATAGAGATAAGGCATGAGCAGAATAAAATGACTGACTGTATGTATGTATATGTGTGTGTGTGTGTGTGTGTGTGTGTGTGTGTGTGTGTATAAAATTGTCCTTTGCATATTTGTAATGGTAACCACATATCAAAGATTCAGAACTGAAGTACATAACATAAAACAGAAAGGACCAGAGGGAAAATCCACAAAACCTAAACAAAATAGAAAAAAATGGACATATAAGAACAAGGAAGCAATGGAAACACCGAGCTAACAAAAAGCAAAAGATTAAATGGCTATAAGAAGACCTCATATTTCAATAAGCACCCTAAATGTAAATGGACAGAAATTACCAATAAAAAGACACAGAGTTGCACATTGGATCAAAAAACAAAACCCAACTATATGCTGCCTCCAGGAGACACATCTCAGTTCCAAAGACAAATATAGATACAAAGTGAAAGGATGGAAGATGATATTTTAAGCAAATGGTAGTCACAGAAAAGCGAGATTTGTGGTACTAATATAGGCTGAAACAGACTTCAAAATAAAAAAGGTAAAGAAAGATACTGAGGGATACTTCATAATGATAAAGGGAATCTTGTACCAAGAAGACATGAGTAACACATTAATATCTATGCTCCTAATCAAGGAGCCCCAAAATACATAAGGTAATTATTAACAGAACTAAAAGCAGAAACATACAAAAACACTATCATAGTAGGGGACCTAAATACCCCATTGTCGGAAATGGACAAATCATCCAAACAGAAAATCAATAAGGAAATAACATCCGTAAATGATATATTACAACTACTGGGCATAATTGACATCTACAGAGCCTTTCATCCCAAAACAGTTGCTTATACATTCTTCTCTAGTGCACATGGAACATTCTCAAGAATCGACCACATACTGGGACACAGAGATAGCCTCAATAAATATAAGAGGGTTGAAATCATACCAATCATAATCTCTGATCATAATGCTTTGAAACTAGAGATCAACTGCAAGAAGAAACAAGGAAGAAGCAGAAATACATAGAGACTAAACAATATGTTACTGAAGAATAACTGGGTCAGAGAGAAAATAAAAAGAGAATCAAAAATACATAGAAACAAATGATAATAATAGTACAACATAGCAAAATTTTTGGGACATAGCAAAAGCAGTCATAAGAGCAAAGTTCATATCATTACAGGCCTATCTCCTAAAACAAGAATGAGCCCAAATAAACAACCTAATGCTTCATCTTAAAAAATTAGAAAAAGAAGAACAAATGAAGCTTAAAGTCAGCAGAAAGAAAAAAAATCAAAATTAAAGCAGAATTACATGAAACAAAGACAAAAAAATAGAAAAAATAAATGCAACAAAGAGCCGGTTCTTTGAGAAGGTTAATTAACACAAGTGACTAACCCCAGGTTCGATTCAGTAAAGAAAAAGAAAAAGGGCACAAATAAACAAAATCAGGGATGAAAGAGAGGAAATTATGACAGACACTGCAAAAATACAAAGGATCATACAAGAATGCTATGAAAAAGGTATATAACACCAAATTTAACAAGCTAGAAGATATGGACTAGTACTTAGAGAAATACAACCTTCCTAGACTGAATCACCAAGAACTGGAAAATCTAAATAGACCTATCAGCAGTATGGAAATTGAAACAATCATCAAAAACCTACCAAAAAGTAAAAGTTCAGGAACAGATGGCTTCACCAGTGAATTCTACCAAACATTCAAATATTTAATAACTTCCTCAAACTCTTCCAAAAAATCGAAGAGGAGACAATACTTCCCAACTCATTTTATGAGGCCAATATTACTCTGATACCAAAACCTGGTAAAGATAACACAGAAAAGAAAACTACAGACCAATATCTCTCATGAACACAAATGCAAAAATCCTAAGATACTAGCAAACCAAATACAGCAACATACTAAAAAGACTATACATCATGATTAAGTGAGCTTCATTTCAGGAGCACAGGGATGGTTCGGCATACACAAATTGATTAATGTGATATACCATATGTTGGGAGCCGGAGATGTTGGGAGCCCTTTGTAAGGAAATATCAGTTCCTGAAACCCCGAAGGGAGGATAAGCATCAGTTCCTGAAATTCCAAGGGAGGAGTTTTTCTCTTGGCCTTATGTTAATTCATGTTAATCGCAGCTATTGTTTCTGGATACTTGTGGTTTTGTTTTAAGCAGTTTGTTACTTTGTTTTGAGCAGTTTGTCACGTACTCAAGCTGTATAAGTATACGGTGCTAAATAAACTCGAGGCTGCAGCTTTGACTGTATGCCCTCCCGAGATCTTTCTCTCTTCTCTGTCTTTTTTTCCTAACCCTAGCTCCCCCACTCAGGACTGTTCGACTCTGCCCGGCTGGCTCCGGCAACCATATAAACAAATTAAAAAATAAAAATCATATGATCATATCAATAGATGCAGAAAAGCCTCTGACAAGATATAGCATCCATTTATGATCAAAACATTTAACAAAATCAGTACAGAAGGAAAGTACCTTAACATAATAAAGGCCATATATGATAAACCCTCAGCCAACATTGTACTTAATGGTAAAAAACTAAAAACCTTCCCTCTAAGATCAGGAACAAGGCAAGGCTGTCTACTGTCACCACTGTTTTTCAATATAACATTGGAGGTCCTAGTGAATACAATCAGGCAAGAGAAGATGTAAAAGGCATCCAAATAGGAAATGAAGAAGTCAAACTGTCGCTATTCATGGATGACATCTCACACCTGTTAAAATAGCTATAATCAACAGGATAAGTAATTAGAAATGTTGGAGAGGATGCAGAGAAAAAAGAATCCTCATACACTGCAGGTGGGACTGTAAATTGGTACAGCCACTATGGAAAATGGTATGGAGGTCTCTCAAAAAACTGAGAATTGATCTAGTATATGATCCAGCAATCCCACTACTGAGTACCCCAAAGATTTGAAAACCCATATCTGAGAAGATATTTTCACACCGATGTTCATAGCAGCATTATTCACAGTGGCCAGGGCATGGGAGCAACCGAAGTGTCCTATGGTAGATGACTGGCTAAAGAAGCTATGGCACATATATACAGTGGAATATTACTCAGTCATAGGAATAGATGAAACACTGCCATTTGTGACAACATCGATGGACCTCGAGATAATCATGTTAAGCGAAATAAGCCAGACAGCAAAAGTTGAAAATCACATGATATCACTTATGTGTAAGATATAAACCTAAAAGTAACAAAGGAACAGGAGAAACAGAGACTCATGGACATGGACTATAGACTAGTGGTTACCAGAGGGTAGGGGGAAGGGGAGCAAGGGGAGGTAGATGGGGTAAAAGTGGTTAAATATGTGGTAGGAGAAATAAATCTAATTATGGGAGGTGAACACAGTGTAAATGTATATATGTCTTACTGTTAAAATGTACAGCTAAAACTTATCAGATTTCATTTATCAATGTCACTATAAAAATTAATTAATTAAAAAAAGAAAAAACAAATGGTGTTCAGCAAATTTATCCATCTTTATTCTGAATACAGTCATTGCCCCATAAGGATGTTTCAGTCAGCAACAAACTACATATCTGACAGTTGTCCTATATGATTAGAATGGAGCTGAAAAATTCAAATCACCTAATGACATAGTAGCCTTCCTAACATTATAGCACAATATATTACATGTTTGTGGTGATGATGGTGTAACCAAACTTACTAATAAGCTTTCAGTCACAAAAAGTATCATCTAGGTTTGTGTAAGTGCCCTCTATGATTTCTACAAAACAAAATCAGCTAATCTTCTATTTCTTATAACATATCCCCATCAAGTGATGCATAACTGTCCATTGCACATAGTTTTCCTAGAACAATGAAATCTCCCTGAACAGTAAAATATTACAGCAAAATGCAATCACTTATACACTATTATTATAGTTTTACCACAGAACAATATATTGCAGTATGGCTACTTTTTAATTTTATTTTATTGAAAAAAGACATATTCTTGAAGATTGTTCACTTAATTATATATCCTAAAACTACACCAAATATGGGCTTATAGTTCATAATTATACATAGTTTTCAAAGAAATACAAATAATTTTTGTAGAATAATTTTTGCTGACTTTATTTTTTTGCTCAGTTTACAAACTTTAAGTGACTACAAAAAGTAGACTATGATATTAAATTAAAATACGGAGTATTTGTTCTCCTTAATCTCTACCCTGTCAACACTGTCAGTTGGAATAATGAGGGCAGAGTGATCAGTCATGGACTTCCTAAATGTAGATTACCTGATGAGAGAGTGGGGAAGAGGGAGAGCATTTACACCCAAGAAGAAACAAAGACATTTATATGACTAAAGATATCTTAAAAAAAAGAATTTATTTTTTCAAATAAGAGATGAAGAAAATTTTAAATGTGTTTATTTGAGCAAATATATGGAAGAAAATGGGATAATCTGAGAATGTTAAAAGGCAAAACATGGGAGACAATTATTATTCAATGTATTTCAAGTTCAGTAGATACTCTTATGGGTCAGATATTTAACTTTTAATTTCATAGAATCAAAAATAATAATTTGGTTTATTTCTTTAGAATTGCAAAATTAGTATTTATGCATGATATTTTAAAGTAATAATTAACAGCTAACAAATTATAAAAACAGATATCCATTTATTGGAAAAGGTAGAAAATATTGAATATTCTTAAATCATTAAAATTTCGATAGCATTGTGAATTCCAATAATAGGTAGTAATTTTTATTTTTAATATTCAAATTTAGTCTATAGTCTTGTTTGCTGATCATCTCATTCTACTTATAGTTTATATTATAAATTAAAATAGTTATTTAAAACAATAACTTCTCTAAAGATGGTTATGTTCCACAGATGAGCAACAGTATGGGCACTGAGATAAACATACACACACATACACAACATAAACACACACTATCTTTGCAACAGAGTTTGGCAGTGTTTATTTAATAATACTGGCTTCTTTTACTTAAGAGTTTAAAACTGGCACTTATTTTAGTGTCATGGGTGGCAACCGAGGAAGGAATTGTTAAGGATAGTGGAGCTAGAAGTTGTAATCATATTGGGCATAATGGGGAGTCAACTGACAGAAAAAGGAAAGATTATAAAAAAGAATTTATAATTATAACTCTCTCAAAAGTAAAACTCCAGGCTCATATGGTTTCACTGGTGAATTGTATCAATGCTTAAGAAAGAAACAGTATGTATCTTACATGAGATCATTCAAAATTTGGAGAAGGAATAGACTTCGACCAAATCTTTTCTGAAATCAACATAACCATGTTCCAACATCTAAAAATTACTTTAATTTGCATAAATAAATAAAATCCATAACTTCTTTACAAATATCAGCAAGTTTAATGTAGCAATAAAAAAACCTACATATCAATGATCTGCTTATTCCAGGAAAACTGGTTTAACATCCAATAAACAATCATTATAATTCACTGTATTATCAGATTTAATGAAAAAATTTGTAGGAAGACAACAATGGAGGTAATAAAAGTATTTGACAATATTGTAAAAAATTAATTGATATAATAAAAATGACATATATCTTCATTATAGTAAGATGCAGTAAAATAAGGAGAATAGATAAAAGCATAAAAAATAATTAAAATTTCCATAATTTGCACACAAATGACTGCATAGATAAAAATTCCCAAGGGTAAGTAAGTAAATTCAGTAAGATCATATGGTACAAAACTTACTGCAAAAATCAGTTGTATTTTGTACATACAGGTAATAAGTGAAAATGAAGTTTAAAAATAAAAATGGCATTCGCAGTAACATTAGAAGTCATAACATATCTAGCGATAAAATAATCAAAAGAGTTATACCTCTATATTTGAAATTACAAAATAATTATGGAGAAATATAAAGAATGAAGTCATACAGATTAGAAGACTCAGTATTATTAAGATGTCAACTATTCCTGAATTTATTCAAAGTAATACCAATTAACCTCCAATCAAGCATTTCCTTGAAATTATCGAACTTATTCTAAAATTTATAAGAAAATGCAAAGGATCCATAATAACTAAAACTTTTGTTTTAATATATAAAATTAGATGGCTTACACTATCTGCTTGCAAGTCTTACTATTAATATAAAAATTATTAAAGTAGCATAATATAGCTAAAAAAACAAGAAAATAAATGAAAATAAAGGATCCTGAGGCAGAACAACACATATAAAGTCAATATATATTTTTTACAAAGACTGAATTAAACTCAACGGCAAACAGAAAATCTGAGTATACATATGAAAAAAATGAACAATGACATCACTCAATATGTGAAACCTAATTTGTGGAGAATAACAAATCTAAGTGTAAAATCTATTATTATGAAGCTTCCAGAAGAAAAGATAGGACACTATCTTTGCCATTTGTTGGTATGCCATGATATTTTAAACAGGACACTAAAAGTACTAAACACAAAAGGTAAAGAAAATGAAAAACTCTATCGTAAATTCTAAACTTTGCTAATAAAAACATCAGTTAAGAAAATGAAAAAGTTAAGTCTTAGGAGTCTGTAAGTAGTGGAAGAGCTTTAGAGCGACATGGCTGTTTACTGTACCCAGACGAGTAAAAACTGAAAGGAACAGAGACACTCTCTTTAAGAGACCCTGTGGGCTTAGCAAATGAATACAATGTTAGCAGTGTAGCTTGTATACCATAGACCTTTCTCCAAAAGTTTGCATTTTTTCACAGCTCCACAACCTTCATTTTACCTTAGGTGATTATAAGGAAAATAAAGAAAAGCAAACGGCTGAGTTTAAATTTCCCATTATTCTTGTGAAAACAAAGTTACATATATCTTGAACATAGGTGCTGGATATGCGATATTCATGGCTGTTGCAAAATACATAGTTCCATACATAAATTTTTAAATATATATATATAATCCATGAATTTTGTGATGAGCAAAAGACACGGTGCTTTCACAAATATTCACATTAGACTTTCCTTGGGATTTATTTGAACACATATCAATTATATAGAAAATGGTGGGTGGGGGCTATAGCCTGATCTACACACTAGTCCATACATCCCAGGGATAATTCTGAGATTTGAACCACCATATTGTCTGATTTTTTTCCACATTTTTTGTCATTATTGAAATATAATAGATAATTAGTTGCTTATATTTACATTATACAATTCAATGAGTTTTTTTTCAATTATAATTGGCACACAATAATATACCAGTTTCAACTGTATAGCATAGTGATCAGAGAGCCACATAACTCACATAGCGATCATCACACTATATCTATTACCCCTCTTCGCCCTTACCTATTTATTACATTATTAACCATCTTCCCCATGCTACACTCTACATCTCCATGTCTATTCTGCAGTTATACATTTGTACCTCTTAATCCCTTTGCCTTTTATTTGTCCCCCTCCAATCCCCTCCCATTTAGTATCCCTCTAAATATTCTCTGTATCTGTGAGTTTATTTCCACTTTTTTTTGTTGTTGTTGATTCTTTCCATTTGAGGTACTTCTTGATAGGAATATAGTTATTACTATTCTTTATTCCTATTTTTGATACATGTTTTTTTCTTCTTAAAGAATTCCTTCAACATTTCCTGTAATACCGGCTTAGTGATGACAAATTCCTTTAGTTTATTTTTGTCTGGGAAGCTCTTTATCTGTCCTTCAACTCTAAATGATAGCTTTGCTGGATAAAGTATTCTTGGTTGTAGATCCTGGGTCTCTCTTTGTATTTAACTTTTGGCATTTTAATTTTGATGTGTCTTGGTGTGGGCCTTTTTGGATTCCTGGTTTCTGGGGCTCTCTGAGCTTCCTGGGGTTTTACGTCTATTTCCTTCATCAGGTTTGAGAAGTTTTCCATCATTATTTCTTCAAATAGCTCTTCAACATCTTGTTTTCCTTTAGGTACCCTATGACATGGATATTGTTATCCCTAATAGTGTCTCACTGGCTTTTTAAATTATTATTAGTGTCCTCGCTTTTTTCTTGCCATTCTGATTGAATGTTCTTGGCTTTCCCATCCTCTATATAGGTCATCTGAGTCTCTTCTTAATTCACTTTGTTTATTCCATTTAATATACTTCTCATTTCAGATAATATGTTCTTCATTTCTGACTGGTTCCCTTTTATAATTTCCATTTCCATTTTTATGTTGGTTATCTCATTGTTGAAGTTTTCATTGAATTCATCTACACGTCTCATTAAGTTCACTGAGTATTTTTATAACCAGTGTTTTCAACTCTTCTTTGGTTACATTGTTTGACCATTATTTCTGGATCTGTTCTATTCTCTCATATGGTTTCTGCTACTTTATCTTCCCATTTTGGCTGCCTTTCTGTGTCTTTATCTATGTGCTAAGCAAAGCTCCTAATTCTCCCAGTCTTATTATTGTGGCTTTATGTAGTAGGTGTCCAGTGGCAGAGTCCTGAAAGGGGGTTCAGCTGCAGGCCAAGGTTAGCCCCAGCTTGTGCCCCTTTGGGGCCACCTGCTAAGATTCAGCAAGCAATCCACAGATGCTGTGCTTATAGTTGCCTCAAAAGGCCCCATCAGAAACCGAGGCTAGCTGCCACCAGTGTGAGTCTAGGTGCTGCTCAGCAAGTGGCACCTGACTAAGTAAGGACACACCTGGATGTGGCTTGGGTGAGGCCTCGAGATGAAAGAGGTGGAGTTTCTGGGAACCCTCTGGGCAGAGTGACCTCTGTTATCCAATTTGATGACATCTTGGCTATGGGAGTGGGGAGTGCTCAGCAGAGGAACCATGGATATTGTTGGCACTTCTGTACAGAGTGTTGCCCCAGCCCTCACTCTGACAACTCAGTGTTCCCCTGTAAGTCCATGGTGCCCCCTGCACAGCCTAACGGGCACTGGTGCTCAGAGCAAGCAGGTTCGTCACTGCAAAAGTCTGTTCGCAGACACGGTCCCTTTAAGAGGCATCAACAGCTGCCAGCTGCCACTGCCACAGCCTCTGTCCCACTCTGCTGTAGCCTCTGTCTCACTCTGCCACTCGGGACTGAGCAGCCTCATGTCCTTGCCCTGTCCTACCTTCTGTTGCTGCAGGGTGATTTCCTAGATCTCTCCTTGGTTGGATGGCTTATTCATCAAGATCCCAGGTGATTTTTCCTTGCTGTTTACTCCTTGTTTCTTTAATAACTTTGATTTGGTTGCCAGAGGAATAAACAGAGTTTCTATCATCTATGCCATTTTTGTTATCTCTTGTCTGATTTTTTAAAAAAGCAATAACTTTAAATTTGTGTTTTAGATACATATAAAATGTAAACATTCCTAAAACCATACACAGATTTAAATATTCAGAATAGTGTCAATGCTGATATTAACCTCTTTCTGAAGACCATACATTTTTCAACGTGTAAAGTCACTAGGCATGTAAAATAAGAACATTAAGGTTTCTGAAATGGAAGAAGAGACAATAGGTGTCCCTGGAGAAATTGAAAAAAAGTTACTGATTTCCAATTACTTCTATACTTTTTCTATATGTTGATAAATAAATTACTAAAAATATTGACACCCAAAAGAGTAGGAAGAAACACAAATTGCCCATAAAATAATTTATCTTCAATTGTTAACAATCAGGAATTAGTTCAGAAAACATTCCCTTTATGCATAACAGGTGGTTTGTAAAAGTAAAAAATATATACGTCATAAGTAATTTTTGCTCCTTCTATGTAGTTATATATAAAATGTCTACAAGGCATATAAATTAGTAAGCACAAACATACAGTCATCCCTTAGTATCCATGGTAGATTGGTTCCAGGACCTGCCACAATATCAAAATTTGTGGATGCTCAAGTCCATACAAAATGATATAGTATTTGCACATAACCTATGTGAATCTTCCCATATATTTTAAATCACCTTTAGATTACTCACAATACCTAATATAATGTAAATGTTATATAAATAGTTGTGGAATTGTGTAGGAAACAATGACATGAAAAAAGTCTGTAATGTTCAGTATAGATGCAACCATGGTAGGCCCAATTATATAGTATACATCAGAAACAACATCAACGTTTTTAAAAAATATTTTGATCTGTGGTTGGTTGAATCCATAGATACTAAACTCAAGGATAAAGAGCATTGACTGTATTAATATTGGACATAACAGATTAAATCAAGGCTAGAATTATCTACAAGAAGTGAATAAAGAAATTTCTTTTACCAATCATTGCCTTTAAAAGCATTCTCATCTCCCTTATCTTTTCATTTAATTATTTCTATATATGGTCTTGTTATAGTGTCTTAATGTATATTTCTACTAGAGTTACCTAAATAGAACTGAATTATTTCTGTTGTCTATTAAATAAAATCTAGAAAACTAGAAACCTTACCGAGTGTTTGAAGTCACTCATCATGTGGTTTTTAACTCTTCTTTTCATCCTTCTCTCATACTGTCCATATATCCATAATATGTCCACATTTCAGAAAAAAAGAAATGTTCAGTTCTGCTTCCAGTGAGGATATGGATGGTCATGAAACCACCATTACGATGAGAAAGTACCAGGTAATTCATGCAATCAGAATTAAAAAAAAAAAAAGAACATCAAAGAGCTAAAGACAAGGAAGATTAAGATAGAATGCTTGAGCTTCTCTTAGGTGAGCAGAGAGCAGAGTGTCCTTTGATTTCTGAGGACACTAAGTGGACAGAGAAAAAAACTTACCCAAGAAAGAGGGAAAAAGAAGGGTAAAGAGGAATTTTGTAAGAGCAAGGAAAAATGAAACACAGTGTTAGAGTTTTTGACAAAGTTTAGCTCTCAAATTCCATCAACTCTTGAATGGAATTTTGCTAATTTTGCATTGGTGTAGAGCAGGAAAACAAAAAGGGATCTTATAGTTTTAAGGTGCTTACATCTCAAGGCCTGCTAGTGGAAGTGTCCTCATTCCACCCTGAGACATAAGAACTCAGCATAGAACTAAAACTAAAGTTGTATCCCAGCCCTGTCCCAGTTAAATTCTTGATTTTATTAAAGAGAAGAAATCCTAACTCTGTCCATCAGGAAGAAAAGAGCAAACTTCTTCAATAGAAGAGGTTTTACTTGCTACTGTTATTTTATGCCAAATGTATATATTTTGCCAAAAGTATCCATGTTTTATGCCAAACATATATGCAGGAAATGTGACCCACAAAGAAAAACAACAACAAAGAAACTTAATAGTAACAAATGACACATGGATTACCTAGGGAATGGTGGAAACTAAAAATATATATAGTGTGTGTGAAAAATATGTACAGAATTTTACTATAGAAATAAAAGCTAAATAATAAATAAAATAAAAATTCTAGAACTAAAAATGTAACATTTCATATTAAAATAATTTCGGCATATTAGTAGATAAGGCAAAAAAGATCAGTGACTTGTATGCAAATTAATGAATTAACTAAGAACATAAATTTTTTAAAAGAATGGATATTCGAAAACATAAAAAAGAGACTCAAAGATAATAAAATAAAGAGCAGTTTTTAAAAAAAGAATGGAGACTCAAAGACATATGAAAAGATAACTAGCATACACAGAATTGGATTTCCAGAAAAAAGAGAGAGAATGGAGGAAAAAAGCATTTAAAACCATAATGTCTGAGGATTTTCTGAAATTAATGAATGATATTTACTCACAGATCCAAGTCAGCAAAATCCAAGCAAGAACAACATCACAGCAAAAACTGTTGAAAACCAAAGATAATCAGAATATCTTAAGAACATCTAGAAACAAAAATAACACATTATAATTAAAGATACAATAACAAAAATGATGACCAACTTTTTGTTAGAAACAATAAAAACCAAAAGATGATGAAGGACATCTTTAAAGTATGAAAAAAAAGGGCACAAGAAAAAAATAATAACCTATATTCTCCAGCCAGAGTAAAAGAAAACTCTTTAAAAATGGAATAATGACACAGGCATTTTTGTTTGTTTTTTTAAAATTGCAGACTGGCAACACAAAAAATGATAAAAGAAGCTCTTCAGGTTAAAGGAAGATAATAACAGATTGAAGTACGAATTTATACTTCAATAGAGAAAAAAAGAATATTAAAGAGAGTAAAAGTGTGAACCAATTTAAAAAACATTTGAAAATATGCTGTAAAGTTTACTGATTGTTGAAAATAACAAATACCAATGTTTTGTGGAATTTATAATTTAGGAGAAAAAATAAATCTAAAAAGCCAAAAGAGAAGTTATGAGATTAACTAAAAAGAATGAAAGGATAAACAAACAATAATCAAGAAAAGAAGAAAATATGATACAGAAAACTAATTACATAAGAGTAGACCTAAACTCAATCATATCAGTAAAATATTAAAAAATCATGGCATACAACAAGGAAATAAAACTACAAAAAGTGTTCATAAGATCTGAACACGCATTTCACAAAAGTAATACTTCAACAAAATCATTAGTAACAATAAACTTCTTATATAAAATGACTACAATGAAAAAGAATTATAAAATCAAATGTTGACAAGGGTACAGTGCAAATGGAATGTTTACGCATTGCTTTTCAGCTTATAAAATTGCACAAATAAATTTAGAAAACTGTATGGTGTGCTCTATTTAAATTTAAACTTACACATATACTTTGACCTAGCAACTTTATTAATTGGTATATATGCAAGTGAAATAAATGCATAGGTTTATAAAACAAGCAAAATACTTTGCAAGAATGTTCATTTCGTCTATATTCATAATTTCCCATACCTGAATACAACCTAATGCAAATGTCTATTAACATATAAAATGGAATATCACTTAGCAATAGAGAACAGCAAATTACTGATACACTGAGCAACATGTGTGAATCTTAAGAACACTGTGTTGTTCAAAAGAATCCAGACATAAAAAAGAACACACTGTTTACGTATGGATTTGTAGATATATAAAGTTCAAGAATACGCAGAATTTACCTCTGGTGAAAGGTCTACAGCAAAGTCAAAAAATAATTGGTGGGGTGATTGGAAATAGGCACAGAGTATTGTCTGTGGTAACAGAAATGTTTTATATATTCACCTATTGTTTTACATGAGTCTCTCTTCATAAAAACAAATCGAGCTATATATTTAAAATTCGAAAACACAGGACAAACAGTTAAATTCTAATTTTGGCTAAAACAGAATACATTTTTAGTGTAAGTATGCTGCAATTGTTGCACAGGACATAGTTATATTTTTAAAAATGTGTTTATTTTAATTTCAAATTTAACTGGATATTCTGTATTTTTGTTTGCTCTATGTGACAACCCTAAATAAGTATCACTGCTGAAATAAGTAGCTTGTTATTCAATATCAAGAATTCTTATAAATGAAATTAATTATACTCAAAATATATAAATTGCATGAAATAGATAAGCCCTTTTACTCTGTATGACAGAGTACAAAGATCTAGTGGGCCAAGTAATCTTTAAAAAAAATTCCAATGGTTAGGCATTTTCTGTAAATTTTAATAAAAAAAAAAAATCCAAGACAACAGAGAGCTAGGACTTCATCAAGTCCTACCAAATGGTGGGTTGTTTAACTACACCTGCCCACATACACACAAAAAGTTTGTATGTGTTGCAAAATTTGGTCAGAGAATTTGATCAAAGCAAGACTGGAAAATTTATAGTCTTTACCTGTATCTAATCATTTCTGTCCATCTTAGCTACCAGAAAAATCTAATGGATTTGTCTGACCAAATTATTTTGGGTCATTTCACAATGAAAAAGATCACTGATGATCACTATCAGGTGGTGGAAGGGAATGCATTACACTTTATAACATTCAATTATACTGTATAATATATAAAACATATTTAAGTTCAGAATTTGTTTTACCAAATTTGGAAGAAACATCACATTGGTCACAGATAAAGTATCAGTGCATATATTTATCTTCTTAATTTAAGAAATAAATGTCTGTCAACTTAGTCAAATTTTGTTTCACAGTATATAGCAAAGGAAAACAATAATTTCTATACAACACAAACTCATACAGACATTATAAGTTGAGAGTGGAACAGCGATGAAATATGCTTCTTGGGACTATTTTAATTTAATTTTTAAAATGTACTTCTGCATATAGTCAAATTCAAAAGTACATTAAAAATGCATTCTCATCTATCTAGACCTTTTTTTTTTCATAGTCCTGATTAGAAGCCCCAAAGCAAAAATGTTTGTAAAACAAAAGAAGTTAAGTAGCTATATGCTTTCAAGCTTATCAACTATTTGGCTGTGAGTATAAAAGTAAGACATTTCATTCTTTTAAATTAATTCACCATGTTGAATATTCACTACTATCCTAAGGCTAAATTTTGAATGTGGAGTAATTTGAAATATATTATTTTATTCATTTTTACATCTTACATTTGGCTTATATCTAGACTTAGCTCTTCAAATGCCCAAAACACCTCACTGTTATACATTGTCTGTGCTATAGTTTTGCAAAGCCATGTATTAAAAAATAAGAAAAGACCATCAATAAGTGATGAAATGAGGTATTAATTTGATGAAGAATTAGCATGCAAAAAGAAATACAGTAAATAAATATGAAGCACAGTATTGGATTAAATGCTCTCTAAACTGATTTATGAATTTAATATAGCTGATACAAAATAACAGAGCACAAGGAAACAAATGGTAATATAAAACCAAATTAATTATCACTGATTTTAATGTCACATACAAGATATATTTCTATCTATAAAATACATAATTTAGTTCAGTAGTTCATTAGTATGAAATACAAGGTAAAGTTCACCAAGATCAACATAAGCTCAACAACTCTGGCTGATAGAAAAATATCAGCTCAGAAATGCAGTGAATTATTGATTCTAAACTCTTATATATTCTTCATTCTCATATTCTATAAATTAGAGCTATCCAGTCTATAGGATTTATTACAAATGGAAGTCTCTTAATACATACTTATTATTTTTTGATCACTTGAAAATTAAAGTATCAAAATCATACAATATTATATCAGTTTCCTAAACTAACGGTTAATATAAAACAAATGAAACTAAACACTGACATATAGAGGTTAAATCAAATTTGTCAATATATCAAATTGTCCTATAATTCTTTAGGTTCCAAGAGCATACTAGTTAATTCAACCAGTTAAATTAGAAAATCAGCTAGTAAAATAAAGGAAATAATGTATTATGAACAGAAACATCATAATGGGAAAAAGATGACTTTGAATTTGTCCTTAGGAAGTGCTTATTTTAAAAAGAACATGTTGGTGTAGTGTGGTCTTTTGTTTATTCTAATGCTGTAATTTTTTTCTGTAACTTTCATAAAGGCGATTACAAAGCAGTTTACCATTATTAGATATTTATAATCTTTCAATAATATTTTCTAATCTCTTGCTTTTCACCCCAAGATAACTGCTTTACAGCTCAGTAGAATTTTTAATCACTTCCGCATAATAACAAAACAATTTGAACACACAAGATAATATTACCTGAAGAGAGGGATCTAGAGTCACAAATGGTAAAAACATAATTTAAGTCCTTTAAATGACTGTCTTTCAAGCACTTTTCTTAGTCTTAGTTATATCCACTCTTATTTTAGCTTTCATTTTTAAAGGGCCACTTAACCTTAAAAATCACACTGTATTCCATTATTTATTGCCTTAGACATTCAAAAGCACATATTTAATGTATGCTTAGTACTAAATATTTTAGAAGGTGATATAGGAAAAAATAAAAGGAGGAAAGATATAATTACAAACTTCAACGAGTTTACATCTTATGAGTGCTGTACAACTTAAAACCAGGGAAATACCTTAAGGACTAAAAAAAATTATTTATCTATCTATCTGTATGTATATACTGTCATAAAATACATTGTTAGTGGGGTATAAATTGATACAATCAATCTAAAAACCTATGCCATGAAACTTAAATACTTTTATATCCTTGGCCTATAAATTGTCCTTCTATGAAACTATTCACAATCAGATTTGCAGCAAAAATGCATGAACAAAAAATACTTATCACAGCTTTATTTAATTTAAAAAAAAAAAGAATCAGCCTAGAGCTACATAAAAAAAATATGGACAAATAAAATGACTTTAAAGAAAAAAAAAACAAATATAAAAATACATATTGTTAGTCCATTTACAGGCAGATTATATATAAGCAAAACTAATCTATAGTAATAGAAGTCAGAATAATGGTTTTTATTTGTGGGGGAAGAAATCAAATGGAAGGAGCAAGAACAAGATTTTGGGTACAGAACTGTTCTAAATCTTGATCTGTTTTGTTGTTACCCAAATGTTTGCAAATATAAAAATTCCTTGAACTGACACTTAAGATTTGTGCATTTTAGCACTGTTCATATAATTAAGATGTGGAAACAACCTAGATATTCATTGAAAGATGAACGGATTTTAAAAATATGGTATATACATACAATGAATATTATGTAGTTTAAAAAAGGAAATTCTGCAATATGCAACAACATAAATAAGTCTTGAGGACATTTTGCTAAATGAAATAAGCCAGTCACAGAAGGCCAAATACCGCATAATTCAAATCTATATAAGGTATCTAAAAGAGTTGAACTCATAGAAGCAAAACATAGGATGTGGAGTTGCCAGGGCTTACGGAACAGTGAAAGGGGGCGTTGATAATAAGTGAGTAAGAAATTTGAGTTATGCAAGATGAACAGATTCTAGAAATATGCTGTATAACATTGTGCCTGTAGATAACAATATTGTATTATGCATTTAGTCAATTTATTGAGAAGGTAGATCTCATGTTAAGTGTTCTTGCCACAATAAAATAAAAAATGTACATTTTAGTGCATTAATATTGTTTCCTAATTTAAAATTTTTAAACTGAGTATCACCTCAAAAGTTTGGAAACATACTTGACTAGGCTCATTTTTCGTATCACTGCCTTCTTCATTTACTAATACAATAATGTCACAAAAATACAGGTTGATAAAATGTTCTTGATGTATGATTAATTCTAGGTACTGATTAATTTTTGTTTAAAAACAGGATGCATATTAAACACCATATTGGATTACATCATTAACAAAATATACGAATAGAGTTACTTGGAATTACAAAATTTAAATTGCCTTCATTCTGAAGGCCACTGGGTATAGGAAAAATTAAGATTGTTTGAAAGCTAATGAGTCTTGTGTAGAGCATATATTTTAAGGTGCATTTGAAGGAAGTGAGATATATACTATGTGGGGGGTAAAAAGACAGTAGCATGTAGAAGTAAAAGCGATCTGTATAAAATGCAGTAAAAATAATATAGAATGTCTGTTTCACATATGTGTTTGAAGGGATTTATTTTTATATCAAAAGATAATAGCAAGCTACTATTGAGTCTTAGGGGCAAATATCCAAAGAGCATCATTTAAATATTTATCTACTCTCCCTCCCTCCCTTCCACCTCCTCTTCTTCCTTGTCACCCTACTTACCTACCTTCATTCCTTTCTACTTTTCTTCCATCCATCTTTCCTTTTTTTTTCCTCCCTCTCTCCCTCCCTTCCACCTTCCCCTGTCTACTTTTCTTCCTCCTTTCCTCCTCTTTTCTCTTTCTGTATCTTTGGCTTTCTAAATCTCAGGGAAGGTAATAGTATCTAAGTGTTTCTGTCTCAATAAACTATTTTCTCTAGGTGAGAGAAATCAAATAGTATTACTCATATGAAATATTATGTTTATTATACTTCAATTATCTGTGATTCATAGTTTATTTTGAGGCCAAATATATTATATAACATAGTCACATATTAAATTCAATTCCATATTTTTTACCCAATGGAAAAAAATCAATGAAAATCTCTTCAGAAAATTTATAATTTTTTTAAACAGTTGTTTTATCATTTATCTTTAAGCAAAGGTTAAATAATCACAAATGAGGCTTTTAGGAACTTGCTAGAGAATTTAGTTTAAATACCTATGAATATACCTAAGAAATACTCAAAAAATTGTGAGTTTATGTGTTTGTGTATGTGTGATCAAATCTACATATATGCATATGTATGTATGTATGTGTGTGTGTGTGTGTGTGTGTGTGTGTGTGTATATATATATATAAAATTTGGATACATTTATATCCACATATTAGAAGAAATATCCCAAATAATTATCCAAGGTTACACCAGAAAGGGTGCAACTATAGATACAAAAGGAGTGAGAATCTCATTTTAAAATATAATTTTGTATGTTGGCTCACAAAAAGATTGAATAAGGCCACTCACATTATAGATGGCAACCTGCTTTACTTTACCAATTAAAATGTTAATGTTATTCAAAAATGCTCTCATAGAAATACCTATAATAATATTTGACCAAACAGCTGTACACCCTGTGGCCCAGTCAAATTGGCAAATAAATTAACCAAAACACTAGTGAGAAAGAGAAAATGTAAGAACAACCTATCTATTTTGATCTGAAATCTTGTGGAAATGAAAGAAAGAAGGCAGCAGTAAGGCAAAGAATGCAGATGCTAAAGTCCATATTTCTACATCTTAGAAATGTAATTTGAGGGATTGTTAGAAATATCCAGACAACAATTACTGAAATTGAGTGTGTTACTAGAATAACTAAAAAATCACATGGTCACCACCATATAAACAGAAAAAAATCATATGACATAATCCAATATTCTTTCATAAGAGAAATTTTCAACAAACAAGAATACTGATAAAGAACATCTATGAAATGTTCAAAATTAACATTATACTTAATGGCTAAAGGCTAATATCTTTCTTCCTAGGATCAGGGTATCTGTTCTTGCTATCACTATTCAACATTGTACTGGAATTTATAGCTAGAGGAAGTTGGCAAAAAATAAAAAGTTAGGCAGTAATAAATCAGGAAAGAAATAAATGGATAGTTGGAAGGGTGCATAGGAAGAGAGATCAAACAATATAAAAATTTTTTTTCACAAATCCTTGTTCCAAATTCCACAGTTTTAGGACAATCATAAGTGTCTTAGTATGTTTAGGCTACTATAACAAAATAACACAGACTGGGTAGCTTATAAACAACAGAAATTGATTTCTCACAGTTTTAGGAGGCTAGAAACCCGATATCAGGGTGTCAGCATCACTGAGTAATAATCTTCTTCCATGTCATAGACATCTTACATTATCACAGAGCACAAGAAGTTCAAGGGAGCACTCAGGGGCCTATTTTATAAGGGCACTAATCCTATTCCTGAGGGCTCTGCCCTCATGACCTAATCACTTCCCAAAGGCTCTATGTCCTAATACCATCATCTCAGAGGTTAGGTCTTAACATACAAATTAGAGGGGTTCACATTCAGACAATTAAAATAAGTACTACCCATTTTCCCAAAAGGCAGCCTAGACCTCTAGCTTACTTAGAAAGTATTTTCAGATAGTTATCACAATGAGCATTTAAAAATTATTGCCAGTTAAATTGCTTCTCAGTCTTTTGGCTAAATGATCAAGGGTAAAGATTATTGCCAGTACATGTTTTATATTATAAGCATTATGCATGTTTAATAAGTACAAAAGTGAAGAGAACACTCTTATGTATTATAAGTAAGCCTCCCTTTTAAACAAGCTTACTTAGATGAGATATTTTATTGTAATATAACAAGTACTTAAGGAACTGACTTGAAACAGCTTTAAAATAAACATTATTTGGCTACTTAAAAATAAACATTTTCATAAACATGAAATAACCTATTTCACATAGATACTGACAGAGAAGTAATGCAGATATCAATTTCCAAGACACTTTCCTTTAATGTGAGATCTAACTCATGTATATGTTACATAAAAATCTCCTTGTAAAAGTGTTAAATTCACTGAAATCACTTAGCAGCTGAAGGTCATAGCTATGGAGAAAATTCACAGACTGGAACAATTTGAAAAAAACTAGAGCTCAACTTGGAATTTTACCACATCTCAGTCTAAGTGGCTTATTGCTAGGTGTTCCATATCTAAAATCTTTATCTAAGTTATAAAAAAAATAACAAACAAGAAAGTGCTTTCAAAGTACATGATGTAGATCAGGATTCATGTATTCCTCAGACACTTACAGACTATAATACATACAATACACTACATGCAGAGAAATATACAAAAAAAAAAAGGATAAAGGATAAGAGAAATTAAAAATTGAATAACAGTGGGTAAGAGAAAACAAAATAAAAGGACAGTCAAAAAATGCTTTACATAATTATTCTACAAGAATTTAATCTCAGCTAAAAATGTCCCAGTGCCTTCATTCAAATTCATATCCTTAGAATATTAATCAAGTCACAAGTCATGAAAAAAATTCAAAATACCTAGCTTATAGAAAAATTGACTTTAATGAGTTTACATACAGGAGAATAAAAAAACATTGTTTATGGTTAAATAGCTGTGATCTTATGTATGGCAATATTCTTTATTTAGGAAGAATTACTCAGTTTGGAGAGGATAACTTTAATCATTGGGGTAATCTCTGATTATTGTAACAGTATAGAGAACACTACAACTTCTTCAAGAGTTATATTTCGGATGTTCATGAGAATTTTATCTGATTTCCATAAACATTGCTGTACACTGTCTTCTACTCTTAAATGTAATTATAGTTTATGAGACAATTATAAACTAATAGAAAATTAGCTACTTTTGTTTACTACAATGAACTTTAAGTAATTTCTAGTTTTAAACTAAGGTTTAGTCTAATGATCAATAGTGTTTTAGCTATCTTAAGAAAGTGATTGCTATTAACATTTGACATCAGTGTACTAGATTGTTTCATAAAAGCTTTTACTTCTGTAAAGAATATATGAGAGCAATTTTAATATAATTTAGTTCTTATAAGCTAAAATTTATAATTTTTTCACAAACAAATGTTGTTCTTTTTAACATAGTAACCTAGAAGTACAATTATTTTTGTACATTGAACTTGTATCTTGTAGACTTGTTAATTCCTCTTATTAGCTCTACATTAGATATATTTTAATTTTCTATGTAACCATAACATTGTAAATAAAGACAATTTTACTTCTTCCTTTTAAATCTTAATGCCCTATATTTGTTCTCTCTAATATAATATTAAATAGGAGTTGTGAAAGCTCACATCCTTGCCCTGAGTATGGGGGTTGGGTGGAGGGAGAGATATATTCAATAGCTCACCATTAAGTATGATCACACCTGCAGTTTTTTTTAGTAGATGCTCTTTATCAAGTTAAAGACACTTTTTTCTTCTCCAAGTTTGCTCAGAGTTTCTTATTACAATTAGGTGATTTATTAGTCAAAGGTTATCTGCAACTGTTGAAATGTTATTTTTTGTTATATTAATACTGTAAATTACATTGAATGATTTTCAGATGTTAAAGTAACATTGCATTCTTGCACTAAAACCCACTTTTATAAAGTATTATCTTTTTTACATGCTGATTTACTTGATCTGCTACTAGCTTGTTAAAGATTTTCATCCATGTTTATGAGACTATTCGTAATTGTCTTTGTTTATGTTCTGGTCAGGTCTTGGTATCATTTTTTGACATTTTTGAAAAATATAAATAACTTTTAAGTACTTGAAGCTGATAACATCAGCTTCCAATCTTAGCTAGTTTTTGTGAATACTTTAGATTATAAAGGTAGAAAGTATCACAAAAAAATAGCTCACTTTTCTTTCTTCATTGTTAGTCAGAAATTATTTGGTAAGAATTTGAAATATCTCAAGCTTATTTAAAACATCTTAGAAGGTAGATGGGATTGTACTTTGTTATGAAGACGTTGAGAAAAGATGAATGAACATTACTACCTTTACTATCAAATTTTCCTTTACCATTAATTGAGTGAACACATTTGTGAATTCCCTCTTACCAAAGAGCTCCAAAATTATTCAATTGAATGTATCTTAATTGAAGGTAAGTAAAAATGAATTCATTTTAAATGGCTTCATAAATGGCTTGGTTATCTAATATAACCAAGATAGAAATGTAAGTGTCAATCTTAAGCATGTTTTTTCTTACAAATTCATAATAATCTGACTGGCATACTCAGTGAGTGCACAAGACAAATATTCAAGATGCTCTTGATCTCAGATTTATTTACCTTAAGAGTATTACATTCCATTTTGTGACTAGAAAAGTTAAGTTTCTAAATTGTAAGGCGAGTTAATATCATTGGTATTATTTTTGACTTAAAAGTGTTTAAATATCTTGCTGCTAAAAATATATTCATTTGTGAGATATTCTGACAGGAATTATATTGAGTATCCCTATCCTATACTAAAAAAAAAAAAAAAAAAAAAAAAAAAAAAAAGCTTTATATAAACATTTGAACTAAATACACTGTTTTGTTTGAAAAGGAATTAAATTACCGGAGCAATGGTAGGAATATATAGCTGTACACCTTTGTTTATCTCATTAGGTAAGATAAACAAAGATGTTTTAAGATACTTCTGCATAAAAAACTTAGCACAAATATATTTTTGTATAATAAATTCAAAGTAAAATATAATTTATTTTGTATATCATATGACATCATTGAAACAAAGCAGATTTATACATAAAAAGGCAAAGAAAAGTCCTCAGGAATGCAACTAAAGAGTCACTTTGAGTCAGAGTAAATTGAGAAATGATCTATAATAATAAAATTAACCTCCTGGAAATAAAGTAGCCTCAGGATATACAATCTCAGAACAGATTAAACGGTATAGTTATTTTGACACTGAGCCCTTTAAATAAAGAAAAAGTGAATCTTTCTCATATATTTAATACAACTTATAATATTTAAAATGTAATTACATAAGTTTTTCAAAGTGTTTTTCTTTCTTGAACTAAATATATATAACTGAAATGTCTGTGATAACTCCATCACCCTTTAGAGAGCAGCACCCTCTAATCTTCAATGACGATATTCTACAAAGACCAAGGCCTTTCTGCCCTTGAACCAATGAAAGTATGGAGATTAGTTCTACTGACAAGAGACAAATATTGTCTCTAGAGTGCCCTTTCCTCCCAACTCTAGGTATCTTAGCAAAGAGCTGGATCAACTGTGTCATTAAGACTTAGCAATTGAAAGATAAACAGACATTAGCACAGGACACAAGCACATAGATCACTAGCATCTCCTTATTTAAAAACATATCATTGGTATGTTTTATATATATATGTTTCCAAATATAAAACATGGTATATTTGGAAAAATTTATAAACCTAAAATAACCAGATGGATTTAACTCATCTTAAAAATAACAGGAGGAAAGAAGGGTTCCAGGTTCCACTGTCAATAGGGGGAAATGATTGATCTAGTTTCCAATGAATATTTCTACCTTTTTGAATGACAGGCTTACAGATTTTAAAATCTATTCCATTAAATTCAAGCTACCCTCACAGAAAAGATCATTTTCAGGAATATTACAGGAAGCTTCTATTGAGCAAGGAAATATTCCCTCAACTGTACTGGTTTGATTATAATATAATAAATGTAGCAGTTGTTCCTTTACTCATCCACATAAAATGGGAGGAGAAAAAAATAGTATGTTTCTCTCACTTTACTTTTTTTACTTCTACTGATTCCTTTGTTATCCCTGCAGTTTCCTAGAGTGGTTACATATTCTGCAGAAGAAAAAAAATAAAAATTCAAGTAGTCACTTTCCAGTCTAATTTCATTCTGCCTTGACCCCAAAAGTCCTAATCCCCTAAAGACAGTAAGCAATTGTCATGGACAACAGAAAGACTATCTACATGGCTCCTTGAACACATCAAAGAGAACTGTAGATGGCTTCTATCTTTGCTCATATTGCTGATAAAGAAGTTATGGGGTGAAATATCTGGTATCAGAGTACATTTAAAATGCAGCATTATGTTAAATGTTCCATATGAAATAATTTAATTTAAACATTCACGTTCTTGAGAACAATAAAGGATGGCGTATAGGTTTAATCCAATGAATTATTTACTTCACAGTCATTTTGTAATAATCAAGGAATAAATTTCTGGGGACAGGTTATCAAAGCTTCCCAGATAGAGGAATGTGATCTGCCACTGGACTGGTGGCCTCCCAGGACTTTAGTAGAATCTATGTTCAATTAGTTTCATCTTTTTATGGGAATCTAAAATTAAATCAAACAGATCCCAGGGGACAGCAATAATTAACAGAAACAGATTATATATATAAAAAACACAAAGACTTTAGAATCTTATTCTATAATTCAATGATGAATGGATAAAAATCACATATACTATCCTCTTTTGTAATATATTATGTAGGTGTAAGAGCCCAGGAGATCCAACAGAAGAA
Organism: Eidolon dupreanum; assembly: GCA_028627145.1. NCBI lineage: Eukaryota > Metazoa > Chordata > Mammalia > Chiroptera > Pteropodidae > Eidolon > Eidolon dupreanum. Next base: position 56,563,815 of record CM053501.1, on the reverse strand, counting down.
AGAGAGATTCGATGTATCCCTGAAATCCACCTAATGCATGTGAGAAATATGTTTGGGAGACTGATACATAGTGGTTAAGTCAGATGTCTGGGTAGGTAGAATGGCAGCCTCAAGAGAAAACACAGCAGATGCCAGAGATAGGGACTGCGGGCTTTTAAATTATACTCTTTTCTTTTCCTTATACTTTCCACAAAAACAAAACATAGCACAGCAACCCTAGTTCAGAATCAACCCTGATGCAGCTAGAAAAATCAACATTATGCAAAATAATTTTTTAAAAAAAGTCCCGGGGTAGGAAATAGAAAACAAGAGGTGAAGGTAACCCCTTCTTACCTCTTTCCTTTTCACTCTGTGAGATAAGTGATTATAACCACGGAGAGTAAGCTTTACAGAAACAGCATTGCTTTGAGCAATGATACAGAGAGATTCCTTGAGCAGCAGAACTACCTGTGTGAACCAAATGAGTTTTTCAGCCCAGAATACAATATCAGACTTCTTGTTTGAGGATATTTCCTCCTCTCCTCAGTATATACATAGACATCAACTCATTAAGAGACAAATTGGGATATGGGTTTTCATCTGCCAACCCAAGTTAAAATGATTCAACAAGACAGACAATGCTTCCAAGAGAATAATGAAATATTAAGAAATGCAATCACCATGCAGAAAGACATCATAAAGTAGAAAAAAAAAAGAATAATGAATAAAGTCATCTAGACAAGAATTCAAAATAAGTCTAAAATATTTTCAAAGGAATAAAAGAGTTAAAATACCTAACTAGCTCGCAGCGAGCTTTGGAGGGCCACTAAGAAGCCCCATGCTTTTGCTGGCCCTCATCCTCACTTGTCTCTCAAGCCAAAGGGGGTCCAAATCCCTATAACAATGAAGGTCTCCCTGGTGACAGTGCTAGAACTCCAGCCGACAAAGGCGCAATCATTTCTTCTGAGGCTATGACCACCCCTACCATGCATTCTTCAGAATCACCCTCTAGTAGTCACGTTTGGGAACCGTTGACTCTGCAGTGTACAACTTAGTTGTTTTACTACTTCTGCTAAGACAGATGGCTGGTTTTCTTGATACCAACTCCCTTCTAACACCAATTCTTTCTATCCACAAATTCTAAGGGCCAAAATTAAATATCTGTCTACTTGTGTGTTTTTTACTTTATCTAAGAATAACATCTTTTGAGACTTTTTTTTTGCTGTTTCTATTTTTGATGATGTGTATTTTATAGCCTGTCTCATCTAGCCTCACATGACTCTAGGAAGATCTGTGAGGCACTAATCATTTTGGAATGTGTAGCATCTTAAAACAGATTGAAGTGGACATGGTAAGTATATACCTATGAAAAACCACTTGGGGAAGAGAAATAAAGGTAAAAAAAATGAAAAACTAATACTTGTCAATATAAGACCCAGAAGAAAGAATAAGAACCATATAGTAAAATGAACATAATAGCAGACCAGAAAATGAAATAAAGTAATAAACATGTACACAGGATTGTGGCCTTTGATTCTGATCTTAACACAGGAGAATGAATCAAAATGAAATAAAATTTTCCAACAAGAAAGTACATAAAACTATTCTTACTGATTTGACTCCAATATTATAAGTTACAACAAATTGGTAGACTGAAATTGGGAAATAGATTATTATTATTATATGACATTACTTAAAGAAGATCTGAACATTGACTATAACAAAATAATAGAAAGATGAGCACCACTTAGAAAAACAAAATACAACTCTTTCGTGTACACGCATGGCCTTAGCTGAATTTTAAGAGATTGTACAGAGAAGCTTACTCCAAGGACAAATTCTAAGGGATAAAAGCTCATTTCTCTTATATTGAAATTACCTTCTAAAACAGCACGCATTATCAATTTATATTGATTGTAAATTGGGATAAACAAGAATAATTTATAAAGAGAGCATAGTTCCAGGAACTATACTTAATGTTATTCTCTTAAATGATGTCACAGGTGTTTTAAAGCTATTTTTCTTAAAGTAATTGTCTTCCCAGTAGAACGAGTTAAATCAGTTATTGACTTTACTTTTGGCATTCATCAACTATTCTTATGGGCTAAACTTTTATTTTTTACATTCCATAGCATAAACATAAATGTGGCTTTATATTATGTCACACATAATTTTTCTGTGGATGGAAAACAGTGAATCAGACACTTTGAGCCATATTCTTATACTTAAAACAGGTCATACAGCTTTCCTTTTGACTCTACATCATGATCAACTCATATTATTTTTTGTGAAATTCTTCTTAACATTTGCCATAATACATAGTACTGTATACAATGTATCTAAAAGTGATGATTATAGCTTTATATATAACTCTATCAGGAAACAACACAAAAAGGTGAATACTGAAAAAAAGACTCAAATATTTTAATGTCCTTTTAGGTGAAAATTAGTTCAACTCTTTCCTTCAGGTAGAAGATAGTAATTATCACCACTCAAGTTTCTTAAGAGGAAATGTCTTTGCATACCAAAAGCATTTATCAATGAATTTGAATTCCTAGGATTTAGATATTTTCTAAAACACCTCTTTTGTTCTGTGATTCCTAAACATACTACAGAACCATAAGATCTGGGGACAAGCTTTCTTAATCAACTCTAATTAATTATCAACAGAAAATTCATCAATGATCAAATACATCATCACATTATATTGCTTTAAAACACTCATAACTCGCATAGATAATTTTTTGTTCAAGGATAATCAATGAAGAAATCACTCATAAAAATGCTATTAGTTAACAATTTTTTCCATTAGGATACAAATTACATCTGATTAATTTTAGATTGGTATAATATTTTATAAAAAAAATAATTCTAGGCTATCTTCCTTAGTCATATTAGTAGTATAGAAGTATGATGACCTTCTAAAAGTTTTACTGTGTGTAATTTACAGAGGTAGAAAATCTTAAAATAGCCTTTTAGGTTATCTTCCTGCTTTCATGCCTTTCCACTTCCTGACATCCTTTTAAATGTCAAAAAATTCTCCTTCTGAAAAATTTTTAGCTTGTCATTGCCATACTTGAAAACATTTTACACCACATCATTTTACCTCATAAGCATTTCTTCTTGTGGAATTCCATCCACCAGCTCTGTCACTATCATCAACATCGCTGTTTTCACTTCAATAAAAATCACCTTTATTCTTTAAGATCCAAAAGAAACATGTCTTCCAATTCATAAGTTTCTTTAAAATCTTCACACTCCTACCACTGAAAAATTAATGCTTTGCTTATTTTGTGTTTCCATAGCACTTTCTACATATTGTACATATGTATTAAATAATTTATTATGAATTACTACTTGTTCAGGTGTTTATTTCTCTGATTTTACAGCAAAAACAATTAATAGTATTACCCTATTTGATTAATAGTTTTACCAACAATATGTAGCACACTACCTTTGCAAACTAAGTCTTAATGAACGTTTTAATAGGGAATGGAATGAAATTGAATTGAATATAACATAGAAGAGGGAACTAATGTAAACACTACCTCTTTTCATATAGTCATAAATCTTTCTCTCTTGACAACATCAAAACTAAATGTGGCTCTGAACTATGATCAAAATTTTTCTTTCAATACCAAGTGATATTACCAATTATTTAATAAATTTTGGATACTTATTTTAAGGTTTTTTAAGTAGAGTACAAATTCTTGCTAAGCAAATAGTTATAAGTCAATTCCCAATGTTTGAAACTTTTATGCAAATAGTTTATAAGACAACAAATATACAAGATATATTACAGTTTGTAGAATTTAAATAGACATGTGCACTGAAAATGATTTGTAATATTCATGAAGAAAATATAACTTTATAATATTCTTCAGTGAGCAGAAACTTAAGCTAGCACATTGAGATAAGGTTTTAGAGCCAGTTAGCTTCAACTATTACACTCTATTCAGTTCCGTTCTCATTCTGGAAACACAAATTTGAGAGATGCATTTTATTCAAAAGTCAAGCTTCTGAGTATTTGTTTCTCATTAGCTTTAGGCTTTTGGCATGCAATTATTAGAAGTACCTTTACACTTCTGAAATTCTCTTTATTAAAAGGGTTTGAAAATCCAGTAAATTAATTATAAATATAAATTCAACAAATATTAATAATACATGCTTTATTTCCATATTCCATAAAGCAAGCATAAAATAAGTCTAAAACATAAATGTGGAATCTTAGCAAAGTCATTGGAAGAGTATAAACATGTAAACTTTCAAGATATGCAGCTTTGGCAATGTATATCAATTATAAAAATGATACTATGTTTCAAACAAGGAATATATTTCAAGAGGGATAAAAGTTCTTATTGAATGTTCATATAGAATATAGAAGGAAGTAAAAGAAATTAATAAAGAAGATTTGAAAAGTCAAATGTGTTTTATAAAAGATTAAAATACATTTACAAATATAGTGAGTAGGCATGCTATACATTCATAATCTATAACATGGTAGATGTTAAAATTCCAATCTCATGCATGCGTGCAATAATACATACATATACTAGCACACATGATGTTTATAAAGTGAATAGAATAATTTACATTTCATAAATTACATACACATTAGGGATTTGTTTTGTAAATTTAAGTGACAATTAAAGATGCTTATTTAAGACCAACACACACACATTTTTTAAATATTTAGATAACTGAAGTAGAAAAGATGTTCTGTGTCCTTTCTAAGTCTACTTATAATTAACTCAATTTTCTGTTACTCAGCAAAAATTAAAATCTGATTTACAATCACCTACATTTTTGGAATGTAAAAATACAACCTTAGAAGACAAAGAGCATTACAATTAAGCAAACATCTTTTTATTTCTTTTCTCTCTGCTTTCAGGACCACAGACTCAGACTAATACAGTCTAATCCCCATGAGAAAGAAACAAATCTTAAACTCTCAAGTGATGCTAGTATTTCTTTTTTCCTCTCAATTATTATAAAAATGCATTTAAATATATTTTATATATAATTATAAATTAATGTTATTATTACTTTTATATAAAATAGCCTACAATAATAAAAATATAAAGTAAAATTATATAACTGGAGTTAATTTGGGTTTTGTTTTCCAATCACCTTCTAGTAATTCTTTTAAAGTTAACACAATTTTTTCTGATAGAGAAGAAACAAAATCCATTCCCATTAGAACAAATAGTCTATAGTAAAGCTGACATTCCTGGTAGAGCAATAAATTAGATTTATGGCAATATGAACTTATTTATAATCAGATATAAAACTGATGACTTTTGGCATATTTGTTGATACCTCAGGGGTTTGAATCTTTAACTTACATGGAAGCTACTCTCTATTTCAACAATTAAATTCATGAATATCTTTAAATATAGCAAAATATTTCTAAGATAATGATAAATATTTACAAGTACCTGCTATATAAAAGACAGTTTCCAAAGTCATGACTCAATCTCATTAGTCTTATTTGGAATGGAGAAAAATCATTTTTTTTATTGCAAGCAAATTAAAGAATAACATATCTACAGTAGCTAATAGTTATTTAACAGGGGACACTGCATTTGCCTGCTAAATGAGATGACTTGTAGTAATTAAAACATAAATTAGTACTTATATTTAATTATAAAGAAATCTATGCTTCATTTTGTATGCAAATATAACTTGTTAAAAGCAATCCAACTGCATCATATAATTTTAAATTATATATAGTAAATAATAAATAACATCTTAGTGTTTATTAATTTATTAATTTCAATGATTTCATTGAGATTATATAATTTTTCTGTACCAAGTTATGTTTTCATTATTTTATACCTAGTAAAAATAACTTACAGATTTAGTTTTCTAGTATATCTTTCCCTGGTAATATTAACTGAAAATTTCAAATACTTTATTATATTTAAGCATATGGGGCATCTTGTCAGACAAAATGCATAGTTTCACTTTGAGGTTCTTTATCCCTTGAAGGAATATTCAAGGTGACACCCTTGACAACTTCTATGATAGACAATATAGCCATTTATATAATATAGAAAGTCCTTTTGGAGTCCCCATATTTAAAAAGCTTTTTTTCCCACTTTATAGTAAAATTAAGTCTGTATGAAAAGAAAATATTGAACAAGACGAAAGAGAGGAGAATTAGGATACAAGAATGGGGGATAAAGAAACTCTAAAGAAAAGTGAAGAGAAAAACAAATTGAAAAGCAAAGAAAGATGTGTTTTATGTTTAACGATGCAATAAAAGGTTATTGAAGCATGTGGCCAGTGTGACATATGTTACTAGTTTGTATGGTTGGAATGATGTACCCCACTGTTTATGTCTGTGATTCTCACTTTATCCTGCAATTGATCTGAGGATTATTTTTCAGGAGTAGAGCTACACATTATGAACATTGCCTGTCATGTCTAGAAATATTCAAACAATGTGAAGTTGGAATTATACTATTAGTAACTTAAAATTAGGAATAAAATATGTGATGAAAAGTCTCATCCACAGTGAAATGTAATACATATCTGCTATAAAAATTGTATCCAGTATTTTTCTTTTTTTAGGATGTTTAAGCTCTCTGTACTTTATTCTGAAGGCAAATATAATTATAATATACAATAAAAAACTTAAAGTCCAATTTTAATCAGAAAAAATGTGAATTTTAAAATTTATATATTCTTTTTGGCAATTATAAAATTTCTGTTAAAAAAATAATTACTATTCCATCAAGAGCTGAAATGGATGTCCTTAACATAAATACAAAGATTTAGAGAATGATTTTAAAAGGCAAAATTATATTTGCCACGTGATATAAATGAAGAAATGTTAGACTAAGATTTAATTCCCAAATTAACAAAGCAGGACGATTTATCTTTATTTGTGAGGGAAAATATACAATTAGTTAAAATTAGTCTGCTTAATAAATGATATGATATGCAAGAGAATATATTTATCCAGAATAATGAGAAAATACAGGCTGAATATTTATTCTATGCCAGATTCTGTACTATAATTACTTTAAAACTAGTATGTGCAGAGATGTTGAGTAATTAGCCCACAATGAGCAGTAAATGGAGCCAGGACGTGAACCTAGGTAGTCTGGCTCAGATTTCAGGTCCATAAACACTGGGTAAATTTTTTAGTAAACTTTCTGATAACAAGAACCACATTGTCTTTTGAAGACAATCCCAATGGTTGAACACTTGTGGATGTTCTTAAATCTGTTAATCTGTCTTGTTAGATCAAGGCTATTTTCCAACTATTTGCATTTGTTTGAGGAACAGTTGTTAAGTGGTTTCACATCTAGTTAGAAGAACTAGAAAGCCAATTGAAATTTCTGATTCAGAAAATGAGAAACCAAATTATGTCATATCTTGAATGTCTTAAAACTTCTTTAGAATAATCTATCTCTGATATGTCTGAATGACAATAATTAGCACATAAAATTGATAGGTAATAAAGATGTAAAAGATAAAAGGCTGTATGAGAAATTCACATACAGACTTGATCAGAGAATAATTAGGCCTGACAGATTTTTACTATTGCCAATTGACTCCATGAATAAATACTAAAAAATCAAACTAATGCAGGGAAGAGGCAAGAGAACTAAATTGATAAACTGTATTCAGAGCCTGAAATGTCCTGCTGCCAGACCATGGGAAGCCTATAGAACAAAGGAAGAGTCCTCTGGGATTACTAACAAACCACTTACCCATACTGAAAAAAGGACAGGGAAACAGAGTCTTTATGTTGTTCTCTACACAAAATAAATTTAACCATTCATTCCCTTTGGGGAACCTACAGAACAAAGGCTGAGATTGCTAGCACACATTTCATGTTGGTACCTGTACTATCAAAGGAAAACAGGTAAACAAAGTCTTTAAATTGTATTTCATAAAAACTAAGAATGACATATAAAATGAATTCATTGAACACTAGAGTTTGTCTCTCTCATTCTCTGTCTCTGAGAGGAGACCATGATCTGTCTATGGAGTGTTATTCCTCTAATAAACTTTCCTTTTGTCTCTAACTCTGGCATGTACTTAAATTCTTTCCTGCGTGCATTAATGGAGCTTAACCCTCTCTTAGTGCAGGACTTGAGTCCCCCCTTGGAGGGTATTCATCCCATCCTACATAAAAATGACTTTTGTATTCATCATTTACTCAAAATACATACTCATAAAAATAATGGAAACCAGACATTAAAGAAAAATAAGGCACCTTTTACAAGTTTTTCTTTTTCTATTAGATTAATTTCTCGCAAAATAACATATACTCATGACATAGAACCCACAATGTGCCAGGAACTATTCTAACAATTTGAATATATCTTTTTTAAAGGTAGACTGATAAGAATACTGATCTTGAGAGTTTAAGTAATTTGCCTAATTAAAAATTCAATTAAAAAAAAGCTATAGCCAGAACTCAAATTCAATTTTATTTTATTTCAAATCTTGTGCTTTTCTCACTCTATGCTATCTCTTTAATATCTGACTTCATAATGTGAACATATTCCAAATAAAAAGAGACACATATGACAATTATAAAGGAGCTCACAACAGAGATCCTGATATCAAATGCCTCTGTACATTTCAAGAAAATGACATTCTGAAATTCAAAATCATTGTAATTTGCAGTTATGATGCTCTAAATGTCATACAACTTTGCAGAGGAGGAAAAAAGACAGGGCAAAGATATTTTTAAAAAATGATAAGATTTTACAATTTCCACAATAGTAAGAATCATTTTTCTTTTCAGAACCAAATATGATTTCAAATTCAGATATTGGAGAAGTTTCACTATACATATGTGTATGTATTTGGTGCATGTATATACATGTATATAAATATAATTAATATATTATAATTAATATAATTATTATATTTTGTCAGTGTGAATTTGCTTCAGATCTATTAGCATTGCCACAAATATTGTATGGTACGAGAGTAAAGACCAAATAAAGGTATTATTTTATCACACAACTACATCATTAGAAGAATAAATACTAGGTTAAGAAAACTTACTAATATATTAAATGTCTCTCTAACGTCAAGTAGACAGCCAGAAACATCTTCCTGCCTTTGGCTGTTTCATTTTGTTGTTTTATGTTGCTTTGTTTTCTTTCTATCCTTGGGGACAATTCTGATTCAAGCCCCAAAGCAGAAGTTGCTGAATTAACACTTATCCTTTCTTCTTTTATAAATGCCTTCACCTCTTCAGGATATTTTACTAGATACCCCAGAGACAGAAAAATTAGAGGGCCTTAACTTCAATAATCAGCAAGATACCTAGGAGAGATTTCCCGAGGCTAAGGGAATTGAGCGTTCTGTTGCTTAAAGCATAAAGGATCCAATACTGCTTTCTATTAAGCAGGACTCACCTAGTCTAAGAGCTGGTGGGGCAGAGTGATTCATGTCAGAAGCCAGATCTGCTCACCAAAATCCGGTGAACTCCAAGAGTAGCGTTTTAGCAGCAGAGACGCTGAGAATGAGAGTAATTTAATCATTCATCATAGGAGTCTCAAAGGTAAGGAGTATGAACAAAATAATCTATGACAAGAGGAATATCCTTTACATTTTATCAGGGCATGTAAGAACCAATAACCTGAGCATACCTTGCAAATAAGGTGTGGGGCTTAGGGTAAGGTTTAGGGTCTTTAAGCACAAGAATAAACGATATTTGTATATACCTACATTTGGGGACTGAGACTTGTAGTTCTGAAATATAGAAATTATAAACATATAGAATTATAAAATTGTTAATAGTCTAGTTGAACATTAATGTCACATAGTAATTGTATTATTTGAACTTAAATATATTATTACAACATTTCAAATTATATCTAAGAATGGTTGGAAGTTCTAAAATAGAGAAACTATTATTATGTCATCTACTTTTTGAGGAATCCTCTAATTAAAAAAAAAAAAAACACTTCTTGGATTTAACAGATAGATTATATCTCAAATCCTAAAAGATGGAATATTACATCAGTGACTTAGAAGGTGCCAGAGATAATTCAAACACTTTACAGTGTGTTTCATTCTTTGGAGATTGAGAAATCTAGTTCTTAATTCACTCTTAAAATTATAAAAAAAATCTCAAGCTACTTCATCTACACAGTTTGTTTTACCACTATGTAAAGTCATGAATCATTCAGAAAAAAATTAAGTTCAGGAAAAATTCTTTAAGAAATGAAATATTTCAAAATTAAGATGTTTAGATATAATCTTTTAAATGAATTAGCTATTATTAAAAAGAAGATATAATGAAAATTAGGATTGTTTTCCTTGAACCTCTGTAAGTTTTTGTTATTATTTTTTCTCTCAAGATTTTCTGTTTGTCTTTGCTTTTCTTCAGTTTAAGTATAATTTTCCTAATTATAAGATTTTGAGTATTTATCCTGTTTTTGCCTGTGGATTAGTGATTATTGTTTATTTTGGAAAATTCTCAGGCATTATTGCTTCAGTATTTCTTCTCTTCATTTACCTTTCCCCCTCTGGTATTCTCATTCCGCATGTTAGACTTTTTGGAATTGTCCCAAAGTTCTTGGATATTCGTTCTTTTTGCTCTTTGCATTTCAGTTTGGAAGCTTCAAGCTCACTGATATTTTTCTTGGCTACCTCCAGTCTGTTGATGAGCTAACCAAACGCATTGTTAATTTCTGCTAAGTATTAGCAGATTGCTAACATCTTCTGATCCTTCATTAAAATTTTCACTTTTCTACTTACATTATCCATTTGTTCTTTCATATGGTCCACTTTTTCCATTAGAGCTCTTATTATAGTAATCATAGAGGCCAGAGCCTCTCTACATCATCTTTCCAGCAAGGTAGTAAGTCTAACATGGTGACTTAAGGCTGCAAGTGAGCAAGGTAGAAGGTACCAGTTCTCTTTAGGGCCTGAATGGGTATAGTATCATTTTTACCACATTCTTTGGCTAAAGCAGTTATAGGTCAGCCAAACCAAATGCATGGATGGAGAAGGTAGTTCCCTTTTCTTGATGGGTGGGATACCAAAGAATTTGCAGCTTTAATAGTCCATACATGCTTACACCTGTGATAATATAGTCTAGTATCATTCTCATAAACTTACAAGCTTCTACTTAAAAAAGCACACATTTACATATCTCCTAAAAAATGAAAAATAATATAAATGTGAAATTCAAAATCTAGACTTGAATTGAAACATTTCTCTCAGGGAAATATAATTTGCTAACATGGCAATTTTATCCTAAAGATATCTCTCCTGTTAGTGCAGCATGTAGTTCAGGTCTTCAGAACTACAGTAAACCACATGTACACCAATAGATTCAATTCAGAAAATGGTGTTTGTATGTGTGAGGGGTCAACCCAAATATTTTTAGTTTGTTTCTGTATTTCCCTAAATAAATAATTTTGATCTTAAATTTAAAATTAAATCTCTGTATTAGTAGGTGTAAAATGTTTTCGATTATTAAAGCATAGTTCTCACTTCTAAAAATATTAAGCTCTATCCTAGAAGAACATACATACTACATAGAATAAGTCAAAAATGTCAATATTTTCTGATGAAAATAAATGCCACATTTTCCTTATCTAGAACTTGTTAATGACCTATCAATTTTGTGCTTATTTAATGGGAACTTCATAAGAACAACCAATAATCATTGGTTCCTTTCATTAAAAACTTTAAAATATATTGAAAGACCAAAATAAGAAAAGGAAGGAAAGGAAGGAAGGAAAGGAAGGAAGGAAGGAAGGAAGGAAGGAAGGAAGGAAGGAAGGAAGGAAGGAAGGCAGGCAGGCAGGCAAGCAGGCAGGTGGGGGACAGGCAGGGGGCAGGCAGGAAGGCGGGCAAGAAATAATATTTTTAATTTTACAGGGTGAGAGGGAGGGAGGAAAAGCACAAAGGAGTGAGGGAAGAAGATAACGAAGGCAGTGCTGTGTTGTGCTACATAGAACAATATTTAAATCTGTTACAGCTTATAATATTTCAGAGATAACATACTTGTAGGCATTACAGTGGATAATAAATACTTAATAAAAAATTAAATTTAAACTACCTTCTAAAAGTACATGTGATTTAAATAGGGGTGTGGAGAGGTACAGATAGGTGATGGAAGCAGTTTATTCAGACGGGGAAACCCGCTTTAGCAAAAAGAAGGTAAATGTTAACAGACAGTGTATGATGAAGAGAAATACATGAAACTATAATAATGGATTTGTTTTGATGAGTAATAAAGTATAAGGTTGAGCTGACAGAATATAATCATTTTGTGGGGATCATTAACATAAAGCTAAAAGAAGAAAAGAGAATCTCAGACATTCTTGTTTTTCTTTGGAGGGATTTTTCCCTCCATTTATTTATTATGGTGTCATTGATTAACGAAATCCAGTAAGTTTCAAGTGTACAATTCAACAGTAAGTCATATATATATTGCATTGTATGTTTACTGCCCATAGTTCAGACAGATATTCTTAAAGTAACCTGATGTAAATAGTACTTTGAATCTATTAGTATGGGTGAAATATCAAAAACATCGCATTGTACCTACAGTCAACAATAATGTATTTTACAATTAAACATTTGTTAAGAGAGTAGATATTATGTTAAGTATTTTACCACAAATACTGTTTTAAAAATATTAAAAATAACTAGAGAATCAAGCATCAAGACAAAGAGATCTTTTCAAGAGGCTGCTGTTTAATCTGGTACATTTTGAAAGAAGTATCATCAATATTTGAAAACTACTTTAAAATTGGAGTAAAAGGTGTTTTTTCCTTGAACATTTGATCATGTCTTTATTTGCTTTTAAACAGACAAAAATCTACTGAAAACACTGCCTTCATATGAAATACACAAATTACATTCAATTACCATTAACTATTCTAATATTTCATCAAAAATAATAAAATGAAATAAAAATACACATTCACTTTTTCTAAGATGGTATTTTTTTTAAACACTTACAAATAAGGCAACCAGTAGCAAGGAATATGCATTTGAGTGTTCAATGTGAAGAGAAAATTGAATTTTGCCAGATTTACATTAATGACTTCTTATTTCATTTTTTGATTAGTGTTTAATATTTTATTAAATTGTCATGTTATTGACTTTATTAATATGAGTAAAAATATCAAAAAGGAAATTGTTGTCATTAAATTCTAATTATTTGATTTATCTTTTGCCAACTTTAAATATAACTTCCAATTTTATAGTTTATGGAAGTGTATAAAACATTTATATAAAAGAACAAAAACAAACTTCAAGGATTCACAGTGTGCTAATAACCATTATTCTTAGGGGAAATAGTATGTGATTATTTTCCACAACTCTATGTGATTGCTATAATAGAACATACAGTCAAACTCATTTACCCAGTGTCCCAAGGAGAGTGATATTCTTTTGTTGTTTCTTTTTGATGGGAACTTAACTCTGCATGTCTGACATTGAGGTGAATAACTCCTGTTGAGCTTTAAAAATCCTTTCATAATAGGCAAAATATTTCTACAGGTAGGTTGGGAAAACTAGCATAGACTAAGAGTAAGGAGGATTAAAACCTGTAGACCTGGAAAAGAAGAAAGTCCAAGAAAGGATAAGAGTATGTATTATGATTACTTTCCATTCAATGTTCCAGTTAAGTGACCACAACCAACCTGTTCATTACTAAACACATAAATGAGGCTGTAAAAATAGTTAAAAGGCATTTTAGGGAGAAACTTTATAACCACTGCATTAATTTATCTCACAATGCAATTGTCACCTACTTATTTCAAAAGTTAAATTATATGGAGAGTACAATATTAATGCCAAATTTTGTATTATTTTTCATATATTGTCAATTTGCATACCTTTATTTTGTGTTGCTAGCAAATCATAGTGATCTTTATTCCCTTCCCTAATTTATAAAGTCAATTTTCCTTTCTGACTCTTGGAAAAGTTGAAAACTATACCTACATTTTTTTATCAGGGGGAAAAAAAAACTTTATCTTTTCTTCTTATTCTATCAGTATACACACACACACACACACACACACACACACACACACACATACATACATACATATGTATGTGTGTGTGTGTGTGTGTGTGTGTGTGTGTGTGTTTTCCACCAGAACAATCATTTGTACTACAATATTGCCCCTCATTTCTTTCTTTGGCACGTCTACACAGTACTGCATCCTATTATGGCACAACCCTCTATACTTAACCACTTCCTTCCCAGTCGTTAACGTGTGTAGCCCAGTCAACCCCAGGCATCTTTAGTTTCGCTCATGAGCCTTTCATGTAGAAAAAGTCCATTCATAATTTATGAAACATTTCTATTGAAAATTGGATTAAAAATGTTAAAAAAGATAAATAATGCACTACTTGTAATCAGATTAAAATTGTTAGCTATTTATTATTTGGCAGATCACATTATTCTCCTGAACATGTCACTCAGCTTCCAAATACCAGTATTCAAAGATCATTCTCTTGTCATTTACATCATCCCAATGAGATTTTGATCCATGTTTTAATGACATGTTAATTGAAAGCCAATTCACAAAAATATAATAATGCTCTAAAAACTGGATACCATGACATAACAGCAATATGGATATTTCTATTCTTTGGGCAAAGTAAAATATGCATAAGTTCTCTATAGATATGTAGTAGTGTTGCTTTGCTTTATTGAACATTCATGGAAAGATTAGTCAATTTTTTTCCACACAAAGGAATTCATCTATAGTACAGAACAAGATGAAACTCATCTTATGTCTGCATACTCACGTGTGTTTAATTCATCTCAAAACCAGTCCCAGTCTGGATGCAAAAAATGAGGACAGAGATACTCATAATCTCTGAAAACAATCAGCTGCACCACAGGCAGGGTTCAAGGACATGGGAATAAGCATACACATGGCTAATAATACTACATTGGATACCACTTCCTTCTTTTAGTAGCAGCAGAAATGCCAGAAATCTGGATAGCATAATTTTAATGGAAAATAAGTCCTTTTTATTTTTATAGCAATCATTAAATTCATAGCCCGATATATTGTCCTTCCAGGCAGAAGCAAAAAAAACAATTTACTAGCCAGAAAATTACCTGT
Source organism: Eidolon dupreanum (assembly GCA_028627145.1). Classification (NCBI taxonomy): domain Eukaryota; kingdom Metazoa; phylum Chordata; class Mammalia; order Chiroptera; family Pteropodidae; genus Eidolon; species Eidolon dupreanum. The sequence continues at coordinate 56,548,750 of CM053501.1, read as the reverse complement.
TGAGTTAGATAATATTAATAATAAATGATTCCTTAATGGGAATTTTAAGGGGTGTTACTGATTATAATTTGAAATCTACCTATTAACACTCTGGTTTAATTTGGGCTCTGTTGTAAATAAAACTGAATGAAATACATTTACTTCAAAATTTAAGCTTTCAAAGAGAAGAAGAAATACAGTGGTAAGTAATGGATAACATGCAGCTGAAGTGGAAATGCATTAAGATTACAGTTGCACAGTCTTTTGTAATTTGTGGCAATTAGACATAAGATAGACCAAACATTTTGGTATTACCCATGAAATAAGGCTTTGAATAAAAAAATGAAACTAAAGTTTTATACATATGTTATGTGTATTACATATATTATATATAATATATACATTTTTCAGATGTCTCCAAAATAGTAAGGAGGTACAAAATAAAAATGACATTAACATTATGTCATTTGAATAGGGTCTTCAAGGAACTGTAGAATTCCATCAGCCAAAGAAGTGAGAAAAAAATGTGTAGGACTATACATTTTGTTATCTACAGTAATATTTTAAAACATAAAAAAGACAGCTATTTAAGCTTCCAGTTTATAGGAATATAGAAAGAAAGAATAACTAATTTGATAACTTAAACAATCATGATTAAAAACACTTTTGGCAGGTTGGCATACTAAATAAGATAAATGACTATGTTAGAGGAATATATTTAAGCTCTGCATTTAAATTCGAGTAGTGAGGCTGAAAAGCTCACTATTGAATTTTATTATTGTACTATTTTGATAAAAAGTTAACGTGAGCCTAAATCTGAGTATCCACCATTGTTTATAGACACAAAGAGATGAATATTAGTTTTGTCTTCAAATATATAAAGGACTATCTTGAATAGGAATGTGTTTATGCAATATGGCTTCTAAACATTCAAGAGAAGGGCACTTGACAGAAATGGTAGAGAATCAAATTGTGGCTCCCAGAACTTTGTATTAAAGTAATACAATAAAAAATTAAAAAGTGAGCTTTCCATTATCATCTGCATATAGTCAAGTATTCTTTTTCTAGAATGTATGTTAAACTTATGTAAGGAAATTAATTTGCTCAGATACTAAATTATAGAGATCCATGAGGAAAGAAACTGCTTGGGTTTCCTTTGTTTTTGTTTTCTTTTACTATTGAATCTCTTGTGTCTAGTATATATAAACAAAGCAAGTGTCTGGTAGATATAAAACAAAGCAGGAACTTGATAAATGTTGATTAAAAGAATGAATGAGTGAGTATGCGAGATAAAAAGTAGTTTGGATTAAATTATTTGAGGACCTTACAGGGTTTTATTATACATTATATGCTCGATTTATGCTTATAGAATAAATGAATAAACTTAAAATGTCTTCCAAATATAACCTATGATTTTCTATTCTCTTTTATAGCATCAAAAGGAATAATCTAAAAAATGATACTAATATTATACATAAGATAATACATGAATAAAGATTAATTGCAGTTATTTGCAGTTTTGGAAAAGTATATATTGAGAGTTGTTAAACTCTAGACAATAGTCAAACTAGCCTTTGGTGAATCGATTCTAGTATTTAACGGTAATTACTTTTATTTTCAATCCTCTCTTAATAGGCAGTTTGAATGTGAACAATTTCAGATATAACATTCTTTTAATGAAACAAGAAAGCAGATGGTACTCATTTGAAATAGGCAATTCCAAGCAACAAAATAGATTGGTAAGAATTGTGCAAATTAATATAGGAGGAGTAAATAAAAAGAATAATTTTAGACCTTTGTTTCACTGGATGACAATCTCTTAAATATCTACAAGAATTTAGCACATTAAAAATCATTATGTTAAGCTTTATAAAAACCACTAATACTGCTTTTCTAATCAAGTGAAAGTCTGCATTAAAAATACATACTAGTATTGATAAGTGTAAAATTTCGTTTTTATTCTTTAATTTTTTCCCTCTGTAAGTTTTAGTAATTGAGGGATTATTGAGGCTGTTCTAACTCAGTTACAATTTTCTTGCTTTCAAACCATTTTTTTCTTTATCTTTTCAATGTTGCTACCTTTCCCTTACTTACCTAAGTCTTTTCCATTATTCAATCATTTGATCTACTTTTACTGGGTGAAAATAACATGCCATAATCTATACCATACTTTAGGAGTAAAAGATAACTTTGGAAGTAAAAGGTATGGTTTCTGACTTCAGGAAAGTATAGAATACAGAAAACAAAATCAGTGTTGAACAGGGAGTTCGTTATGCAACACTGGATGTTACAAAGTAAGAAATCAGAAAAAAAGATGTCGAATAAAAAAAATACTCTAATTTTTTTTGTTTATTTTTCTTTAAGAAAGGATGTCTGAGTAAGAACAAGATGGAGAGAGTAGAAATGATGGCACTGGGAAGTAAACAGGGTATTTAAGAACTAAGAGACTCGAGAAAGCACTGAACTCTTTATACAGAACTACATGTAGGTATGAATGACAAAATGAGGCTGCAAGTCAGTGGGAAATAAAATAAAGTGTTTTTGCTTTAGGATTTGACATTAAAACTGAAGAACTTGAGGCTTCACTAAAGGGGTTTAAAAAATAGAACAGTATGACAGATTGATGTTTTAGAAGAAAAATCTGACTAAACATTTAAAATACATTACATAAAAACATAAATGAAGATAAAAACAAAGTTCTGGAGATTAGGTAAGAAACTATTAGAGTAACCTAGACACAGAGAGAAAGAGAGGAAGGAACAGTGGAATGATCACAGTCAGAAAAATAGAACAGGCACAAGAGACTGAAAAGTATTTAGGTTGTGATATCAACAAAACATGGACAGGAATTGGCTGTGAGAGTAGATATAATAAAAGGAAATTCAAATATGTTACTCTGTACCTAAGCTATTTAGTAGAGTTGGTGTCATTTAGTAATACAGAGAAAACAAAACAAAAGCTTGTTGGCTGTAATGCTAAGGGTAGGAGGTTAGATATTTTCAGCTCAATATGAGATTATTAAATTGGAGGGAACTAATGTCCAGTGAACAATAAGCTATAATTTTCGGAATACTTGAAAAGAAGTTTGGCATGCTTATAAAATTTGAATGTCATCAACTTAAATTGTTGAGTGGAAATCATGAACATAGATGAATTAACCTAGGAAGGATAATTTTAATAAAAAAAGGGAGGGAAAAAGAAGAGAAAATCAAAGTGAATATCAAAAGAGTGACATGCACAGACAACAGATATGAAAATTGACCTAGTAAAGGACTAATTGAAAAAATAACTATTGACATGCAATAGTATGCAAGACATTCATATTTAAGGAGACAGAGAGCAAAATTACATTATAAAGTTTAACAGAAATCATTATGATTCCTGATAGCCCCAAACCACTGAGAAAGAGGAAAATCATAAGAACTCCTATACAGATGTAGGTATCTGTTTCAAACAACTACACTAGCAAAAAAGGAGAAAAGCAGGAGAGTCGGTGCAGAAAATTTGAGTTGGGCAGAAAAATAGAAGAAATTCCTAGATGATGGCCTCAGTTTGATAGAGTGTGTGTGCATGTACATGTGTATATATGTGAAGAAATTAAGACCATTAAAAATTAGCTTGGTGTGAGTATAAAAATTGGCTGGATGAGAAAGGTTGCTGACCAAGTCTCAGGAAGGATTGGGAGGTAGTAGTGAATGACAACTGAAACTGGAAATAAGTATCGGTGCTCATTCGATCAATTGTGTGTTTTCCTCCAGCGGTGTTCAGGGATTTAATGGTGGGACAGAGGAAGTTGGATTCCTGTAGGTAAGTGGTTTGAAGTTTGAAATACTGCAAGGGTAGGATACAGAGACAGATTAACGATGATAGTGACCACACACGTTTTAGGAAAGACTTAAAATCAGAAATGAACTGAGTCATTGGGGAAAAAAAAGAGAAAAATGTTATCAGTAGCCTCATATTAATAAAGAACAACTTTATGATGAGTAAAAAATCTGGGATTTTTAAAGAAAGAATATCAGTTTAGAGCTTCTCCATTCTTTATATTGCATTGGTCAGTAAGTACTATCAATTCCTAGTACCTATCTCTAGTACCTATCATTTCTTTACTGTTTGTACTCTAATTTTTAATTTTTTTCAAAATTATCAAGGTTATCAGAAGGCATCATTGATCCTATACCTTTTCTATTCAGTACAACAATGCAATCCATTTCCTTCTCTTTCATTAACAAATTTAAGTTCAGCATGTGTTATAAATTCGAGCTATCACTGATCTCATCAAAACAGATCTTTATGTGGACATTTTTTCCTAAACTCTATGAAAGACTGAGCCACCTTTCCTTTGATGTTAACACCTCTATCTGAATACTGTACTCACATATTATTGTTCTCTAAGGCCCTTCTCCCATTATATGTTGACAACTTCATTACAGAAATCTATTAACACTCTGAAGCTCCGCTTTTACTTTGCATGCTAACAGGTATTTTTTTTTTCTAAAAATACTTCACTCCAAATCCAGTTGCAATAGGCCAAACAATGTCATCTGTAGTTATGATTTCCCAGTATATTTTATGTTATGCACTATAGTGTCTCACCATCCTTCTTCATAGCAGGTTTCTAATGTGTCTTTGCTCTGCTCACTCTGTGGTAACCAATAAATACTTAAGTGTAACATTACAATCTATTTTCCACATGTATAGAAAGAAGTGAAATGCACTTGAATAAATATTCTTTCTAGATGTAAGGATCCCTAAACTCCAGGCTAGGAACTGGTAGTAGTCTGTGGCCTGTTAGGAAACGGGCTCCACAGAAGGAAGTGAGCTGTGGGCAGGCAAGCCAAGCTTCATCTGTATTTGTAGCCACTCCCCAGCGCTAGCATCACTGACTCAGTGTCACCTCAGATCATCAGGCATTAGATTCTCATAGGAGCAATGGTCTCTGGTGCCAAAAGGTTTGGGGACTACTGTTTTAGAGGGCTAGCTGGCTCCTTATTAACCAGGTTTCTTAATGAGGCCAGTATAAATCAAAGTTCCTTGTGACACACAAAAGTGTTTTACAAGTTGAATTGACAATGAAAGCAGGTTTAGAGTTCTCAGTCCCCCTACTGTAAATCTTTATGTAGTCTGAAAACATTTTTCTACAAGCCTAAATATCATTTAAGTGAAGAAAAAGTATATAAACTAGAGTTACCATTAAACTCTTTTATGCTAGGTTATTAAAGTTTTTAGAGCCATTTCTTGGAAAAATCACTTTGCTGACACATACACATTTTAACATAGCAAGTCTTGATGACCTGTGGGAAATGACCAAACTTTGTGATGGGCAGGATTGAAGTCTGGAAAGAAGCATAATAGGGTAGCAAAGTACTGGATTGACTAGTCCCAGCTCTCTTAAATAACCAATATTGTGGCAATAAGAGGACCATTCAGTTCTCTGGTTCTGTTTTTCTAACTGAAGAATGAATTATAAAATGTTGATTTTAAGATAATTCCTGTTCTTAGTTCCTATCATGCCAATACTTTTCCAGCTTTCAATAGACCAAATTTTGCTTTGCAGGCTTATGATAGTAAAATATTACTTTTTGAGACATTTTGAGTGAGCACGAACCTCCTTCACATCAGCAAGGAAACAACATAGCAAGGGAGACCACTGCTTGTGATCTAAGCCAAATCATTAAAATACAATGGCCAAAGAATAAATATTGCCATTTTCCACTTTGGGGTTTAATTTATTTCTTTATCTATACAGTAACAACCCCTAGTTATAATATGTGGGACAATGTGGATTTAAAAACAATCTCCCTTTACTTAAGCAGTTGAAAGTGTCATCTTAAATATTCAAAAAGTTTGCAGGCTCTAAGAATCAGTAGGACCCTAGTTCTTTATAAAAGCAGACATCATTTTAAGATTTCTCTGTCTTCTATTGACTGCTCAGCATCTCTCAAATGATTCTCTCATCAACAGAGGTGTGGTCTTTGATTCTTCTGGCTTCTATTAAATTTTTTAGTTCCAGGGGAGACCTCTTATAAGCTTATACCTTGTTTACTGGCTCTTTAAGTGGCTTGTGGTTACTGATACCTGCAAATCCCCTTCACACTCCTCCCCTTCCCTTGCAACCCACCCTCACCTTAGGATATATGAGCTTTAAAGGGCTACTTATCACACATGTTTGCAGACTCAACTTAGATTTTGGTCTCTATTTCCTGCTTAATTTCTTGTATATTTAAACAAAATTTTATTCATTCATCCATTATGTCTGTTTTCAATGATAAATTTTTCAAATTACCTAATCTGCAATACTGCCTGACATAGAAGTGTACACTGATTTTTATCTCTCATATTCTATGCTTATTCTCTAATTTCCTTGGACAAAGCATAAGGAAAATCCTTGACATGATGAATGACTGGCCTCTATTAAATTTCACAATAGTAGCATCTAAAACAGTAGTCAATCCACGATTTTTGCTCTTTGGTTCTCCTATTCACTTTAGCTCTTAAAAATTTTTCTGCACTATACTTATGATGTATCATTGACATTTAATACATCATCATGTATTTGTCTCTTTATCTATAATTAACTGATTTATCTATTTAACTGTTTATTTTGTGTTTAACCATATTAGATTATAGACACTGTCAGAGTTTTGTTCACTATTAATATAATCAGCATTAAGGACAGAATATAGTCATCCAGTAGGCTCTGAATAAGCATGAATTAAATGAATAAAAAGTGAATCTAATTTTATAGGGTATGATATATTATTCATCTTCATTTATAGAAAGAATAATATTTGATTCATTATAACATACTTTACTCATAGAATCCCAATTCTTTGTGAGTACAGTCTGCTATCTGCTTTTAGAGGACTACTCACCAAGGATTATTTGGAAACAAAATATCTTCATCAAAGGTCTGTTCCTATGTTACCCTTGTTCTGTTCATGTTATTTGCTTGGCCTTTGTTCATTGTCTTTTGGCCTTATGAAGAGAACTCAGAAGAGATGAAAGTAAAATATATTTCACAATGGCATGAACAAATTTGTTTATATTTAATTATGAAAAATCATATGTAGATATGTCTACTCAATTTTATAAAAGTTAGATCAAGAAGCATTGTCTTACTGAGCTTTACAAATATAATAAAAAAATCTGTGACATTATTTTCTTCTCAGTAGGTTTTCTTTACTTTGTGCTGAATTTTACTTAATTTCTGCAATTGGAAAAGATATTCAGTTTTAAGTAATCAATTAAAACATCAAATCTAATGCATTATTTTTAATTTATATTACTAGTGAAACATCAGAATTCACATTATCTCAGTATTATAAATTAAATTAAATTATATTAAATTTATTTCATTACAATAGTTAATGGCAAAATAATTTAGGAAGTATTTTTAATGTTGAAAAACATTCTGACAACTAACAAGGCTTCTGTCACAGAATATATTCAAATGTTATGGATATATCACATTTAGGTTTTTTATATCTATCTATCAATTATCTATCATCATCATCTATCTACCTATCTCAAAGTTTCCTATTTTAGCCACCGTTTTCAATGTTCTACAGCCACTCCTGTCAATATTATGTTTTTTCAAAAGTAAACCATAGTTCAAGCAGATTTAGTATAAATGGCATACTTAATAGAAATCATATTTTTCCACTGAAAACTCATCCTAAAAATCTGAATTTACTTTATAAAATGTTATAGTGAAATGTTATGTGTAAATAATTCAAGCACATGTTAAAAATTAAAAAATAAACCATTACACTACAGTCTTAACTGACAATTAAAATGACTCACCCACTTCTTGTAATGTCCCTCTGATTTAACAACATTTAAGTTTCCACTTTAGCTCTTCTGATTATTTGCAATGGAATTCTAGAATATAGTGTTTTATTTTTCCTTCTTTATTTGTCAACTTTATTTCTATTTATTTCCTTTTCTGAAATGAGTAATTTTGTCTTAGAGAACTTTTTTTTTTTACCTTTTCTACCCTTTTGTAATTAAGCTTTCAGTTTTTTTAATATATTTCTTTTAATTTTAAATAACATATGTAAATATTTATTGTCTATCTAAATGAAAACAGTTAACTCCCCATGAAAGGTTAAAACACACACACACACACACCCCTAGATTTACCTACCCAAGTTTTCTCCAATTCTACCTTCCAACTTAAGATACCCGGACCATTAAATTTCCATTCATGTTTATCAAATTTACAGTTTGTCCTCAAATAAAAATTAAAATATCAATGTTTTATCACAGGTTGATCCTAATATTGAAACAATAACAAAAAAAGAGCATTTATCTTGTTCATGTAAATATTATTTGTTACAAAACTGGACAATAATCAATGCCATAAACATATCCATCACCTCTAAGTTTCCTCTCACCCTCTCTATTTATTTTAATAATAAATAAACATTTAATTTTCTTATACTAAAATTCAAGTTGTATTTTCATTTTGATTCAATTTGGAACATAATTTTCGTAGAGCTTTTGTTTTTCCTAGAGTCTAATTACATTTGACTGTGCAGACTCTGCAGCAGAAGTATAAAACACCCTTCTAACATCAATGATATTATACAGATTCTTTATCATACTACTTTGTTAATGTTCTATATAACACTGACTGCTTTCTAAAGGGCTTTCCCATCTATTCCTGGAATGTTTTTCAGTGGGAATTCCTCTTCTTCATTTTTAATTTTCTTGATTCCTTTTTTCATTTTGCTGGAGCATATGTTAAAGCAATCTCTTTTCTGGAAATGATAGCTATGATAACACTCCGAGACCTTGCTCCCCACCACCTCCTTTTGGTTTTAATTTTTTGCTAGCTGCATAATTATGGGTTCAAAAATAATTTGTCAAAATGTTGGAGAAAATGTCTCCTTTGTTGCATACCATGCAATATTCTCAGTGAGAAGTCTGGCATTTGCCTATTTTTGCTGTTGTTATCCTTTGTGTGCTTTTATTTTATTTTTTTAAGTTTATGCAATCTTCTCTATCAGTGTGACTTGAAAATGTGTTGCCTGTGTTTAGGAAAAGAGATTTTAACATTTATTTTGTGAGTCTTTAGTGGGCACAATTAATCTAACGGTTGTCACATATTGTTTTCTAGTTCTGATAATTTGTTTCTAATACTATTTCCTTTATCATTCTCTAAGTATTTACTCATTCTGATTGCTCTTGGTACTTGAATTGATATTTTATATCTACCAATTTTTTGTGACATTTTTCATATCATTGCTTTTTGTTCTTGGTTCAGGAAATTTTATGTCACCCTACAAAACTTAAAAAATAATAATCTTATGATTTTAGACTTACAGGAGAGTTGCAAAAATAATAGTTCCACTAATACCATTCACCCACTTTTCTGAATATTTATCTTACATAATATAGGACAATTATCAAAACTAAGAAATCAACCTTAGTACAATACTATTAAAACTAAAAAAAAAAATTAACTTTGGTACAGTACTATGAATTAAACAGTGAAGTTTGTTACCTGTTTTATCTTTTTTATTTCTTCACTAGTAGGCTATGGCCATTATACTCAGCGGCCTCACGTCCAGGAAGCAGAGAAGCACATACATGACATCCAAACAAGAACAGCAGCTATTTGACAAGTGGTTCCCCAATTGTGTAAAAATAGGTGTATGTGACATCATACTACCTTCATAGGCAACTGCACAACATACAATATTTCTTATAATATTTCAACCACATGGTGGTGGAAGCTTACCTCCAAGCATGAGGAGACTGCCCAGGCATGCAGCAATGAAACCCAGGTGTTGCAAAGCGTCCCTGGAGGCAACGGCCAGAGCGAGCTCATGTTTAAAGGCAAAGTGGCCTTCAACAAAGCTTTGTCCAACAAATGGTTCCCCGTGGACAAAAGAGCAGCCGCTGGGCTCCGAATATCAGAAGCATGGAGGCTCCATCTGGTTCGGGAGGGCAGGCTGAGAAGCTGGGGAAGAAGAGGCACGAGCTCAAGAACGGGAAGCTGCGGACTGAAGCTATCCTGAAGACCTACTGGGTGAGCAAGGTAGCGCCCTCAGCACTAGCATCTCCAAGCAAGAGGTGGACCGGGCCCAGAACTGATTTCCAGCGGCTCCTAAGCAGGACTGGCCCTTCAAGCCCTATCTACAACTTCTCAGCCCACGGTGTCCTCCACCTACACACCCTGCCCAGGTTCGCACCCAGTTCTGGCAGAATTTCCGGCAAGTGCGGTCGACCAGGATGTTAACGGACAACTTCGTTGAGAGCTTTTTTCTGGAACTCTGACCTTCTCTTTCAGGCCTAGTAGCACCCACCACATGACCAACAAGACACCTTCTTCCTGTGAGATCCAGCCGGGGTCCTACAGCTTCTCTTGAAATATGCCGAACAGGTTAAGCCGTGCAGCTTCCGCGGCAGCTGCAGCTCACGGGAAACAAGTGCCACAGGAAGCCAGATCAGGCGGGAAAATCTAGTTGCGCGCGTACGCAACGTCAGCCGCTGCCGCCAGCGTCCTCCGCGGCCTGGACCGCGAGAAGCCCTGCGCTGCCGCCAAGTACTTCGTCAGCAGTGTGTTCTGGAACTAGACGGCGGAAGGCACGTACCTGCGCAGTTCTGAGCACCAGATGGAGGGCACAGTGGCTGACTACAGCCTCACCCTGGGCCATTGTACAGACATTATTCGGAAGTTATTCACCAAACTACTTACCACTTAACTCGCTTCAAGGTGCCTACAGCCCCTACACAGAGCCCAGCGTGGAGGCGCTCGGCTATCACCAAGGCCTGACGGAGGAAGGTTAGGAAGTCCGGGCTCTTTTGTTCTGAGATGCTGGTGTCGGTGGGGCTCCCTGAGAACCTGTCATTGCCTGGGGCCTCTCACAGCAGTGCCAGACCATGATTAAACATGGCATCAACTCTATTTGAGAGCTGGTTGGCCACAAGGTGAACCTGAAGATGGTATAAGACAGTCCTGTGCTGCCTGGACGCCAATGAGGATTCAGGTATAGAAGGAATTTGTGATATATAGATAATATAATTTGTGAGGTAAAGATGTGAATATGTCTAAGTATAGATGGAATATAGATGAAGAGAGACAAAGACATCCAATGGATTGCTTTATAAATTTGTTTAAAAATCATTTGACTAAATTTTGGGGAGTCTATTTCCAGACTATTCTATTTTATCAGTATATAGATCTGTTGTTTTCCAGTACGAAATTGTGTCGATTACTATAGCTTTCAAGTAAGTATTTAAATTGAGATGTGTGAATCTTCCAAATTTGTTCTGCAGTTTCGAAATCATTTTTCTCTATTTAAGTTTCTTTGCCTTCCATGTAAATTTTAGAATGAGTCTTCAGGTATCCACAAAAATCCTGCTGGAATTTTAATTGAGATTGTACTAAATATACAGATCAAATTAGGGATAATTCATTTTTTAAAAGTATTATGTCTTTCAGTCCAGGAACGTGGTATAGCTCTTAATTTATTGTTTAATTAATTTCATGTTTTATAGCATTCAAAATATAGATCCTGAACATATTTTGTTAGGTTTTTACCTAATATTTCAATTTTATTTAGTGCTATGGCAAATGATATTTTTAAAATTCCAATCGTTTATTGCTAGTTGGTAGAAATAAGATTGATATTTTAATGCTGACTTTGTATCTTAAGACTTGACAAGCTATTAGTTCTAGAAAAAATTCTGAGTTTTTCAGGTTTTCCACATAGAAAGTCATTTCATCTATAAATAGACAATGTTTTATTTCTACATTTATATTCTGTAAACTTTGTTTTGCTTGACCATTACATTGACGGGCATGTACAGCACAATGTTGAATATGAGTCAGGAGAGATTGTTCTTATAGGACTTCAGTATTAAGTATGATATTAACAGTGGTCATTTTAGGTAACCGTGCCAGTCAGAGGAATTCTCTGTCATTCCATACTTACTGAGAGTTTTCATAAATTGATTTTTTAAATGTGTTCCCTGTATCTATTGATAGGATCTTGAGCTTTTTTGTTTTGGGGGCTGCTAATATGGTGAATCACATTGGTTAATATGTAGATGGTAGCTCTGCCTTGAATTATTGGGATAAATTCCATTTTGTTGTAATATATTATCCTTGTTCTTTATTGCATAATTCCATTTGCTAATATTTTTGTTGAGGACACTTGAGTTTATTTATGAGGAATATTGATCTGTGCATTTATTTTCTTGTAATGTGTCTAATATTGGTATTAGGGCAATGCTGGCCTCATAAAAATAATTGAGAAATAACTCTTCATTTTCTGTTTTCTAGAAGAAAATATGAAACGTGTAATGTTTGGTAGAAGTCACCAGTGAAATTATTTAGGTTTAGGGTTCCGTATTCAAAGTGTTTTACATATAATTCAGTTTCCTAAAAAGACACAGGGCTATCCAGGTTATCTATTCCTTCTTGAGTGAGATTTGATCATTTGTACTTGTAAAAGAATTATGAGAATTTTATGTAAGATGCTGAATTTATGTGAATAAAGTTCATAGTATTTCATTATGGTACTATCAACACATAGGATCTCTAGTATTCCATAGTACTCTCTTTTTTCTTCATTGCATGCATGCGTGTGTGTGTGTGTGTGTGTGTGTGTGTGTGTGTGTGTGTGTGTGTTGGTCAGTCTGTTTAGGCATTTATCATTTTTTTAAATATTCAAAATCTATATTTGAAATTCTTTGATTTTTTTTGCATTTTACTGTATTCAATATCATTAATTTTTCTTTTCTTTCCTCCTCTGTGTCTGAGTTCAGTTTAGTCCCTGATTTCTTTTAATAGTTTCTAAGATTGAAATTTACATTGCTAATTTGAGATATTTCTTCTTTTGCAATATAATTTTTACTCTAAGTGCTGTTAATGCATCCCTCAAATTTTGATGTTACATTTTTATTTTCATTCAGTTGAAAACTTTTTTCTTGAGTATTTTGACCCTAGGTTATTTAGAAGCGAATTAGTTTCAAAATTTTGTGGATTTTTTGTATTTATTTTATTGATTTTTTTAAATTATCTTATGTTCTAAGCACATACTTTGTGTGATTTCTGATCTCATCAGTTTGCTGAGCTTTTTATGACCCAGAACAAGGCTAACATTGATGAATTCATATATACTTGAAAAGAAACTTATGGTGCTTTTGTTGAATAAAGTGTTCTATAAAAGTCAATCAGGTCTAGTTGATTAAACATGTAGTTCTGTTTATTTATATATACGTGTGTATCCTATTTATTTTCTTTGCAATTGTTTTATCAATTTGTTAGAAAGGAGTATTGAACTCTTCAGGTATAACTGTACTATCTTTTTTTTCTTTTTACTTGCACAATTTTGGGGGGAGAAACTCCTTATTAGGCGCATTTATATTTAAAATAATTATATCTTCTTGGAGAATTGACCATTTCATCATTATATCATGTCGTTTGCTGGTGATAATATTCTTGCTTGGTATATCTTCTTCCTCTCTTTTTCTTTTAATCAATGTGTTTATATTTAAAGTGGAATTCTTAAAAGACAGCATGTGTTCGCCTCTTGGATTTTTATTCAATCTGGCAATCATTGTCCTACGGGTTGGGGAGTTGGGCTGGATTTGAGATTTATTGCTATTACTCTCAGGGCACTACACTCTTTACATTTCTGTAGTGATGAATTCGTATTTGGGGTTGGGTTAGTTTTCCAGAGCACTGCCTGCCTGCGTAGCTCTAAATTTTAACACTTTCCTTTCATCTGTACCTGAGAGAGAGTTTCTCTATGTGTCCTCTTCTCTCTGGCAGTTTCCTCCTGTTACTTCTCATTCAGTGCGTTGTAGCTGGGTAGTGGGAAGGGCTGTGGGGATTATGCATTCTCTGTTGTTCTGATTAAACCTCAGTTTTAGGTAAGCTCCACATCCCTGTGTCCCAGGAGTGTGACATTCTCTATTTTTCTGTTGTGGGCCTGCCGCTCTCCCAGGAGTTTATTTTTCCTGTTTCTTTTCCCTTCCTCAGCTACAGTTTTAAACTTAAGGTGACACTATTTTGTTCCCCTTCACAGATTATATTGGTAAAGTATAGCGGAGATGGGGGTGAAGGTTCTGGGTGGAGTTTTTTACCCTGCCCACTGAACTGCTGTTTTCCCTCTTCAAGGTCTGTACCATACTGGACATTTCCTTAGGGGTCCTACAGATATTTTCTGTGAAAGTCTAGTGAGTTTTTTTTTTTTTTTTTAAAGAAAAAAAAGAAAGAAAGAAAAAGAATGAGGATTGACTCTTCAAGAACTTCACACTGCCCAACACACTACCTAAATCAACTTTTCAGTTATTCTGACTGAATTATTCTTACAGGTGTCTGGTATATGATCTTACCTCCTCTCTTCCAGCAGGTCCCTTTCTTTCCTTAGATTTGAGGCCAGTTCCTTGCTCTGCAACATCAGCTCTCCAATGGGTTTGAAAAAAAAGTCATGAATTTAAAAGTTAGTCTGGCTCTTTCATAATATAAGGGTGAGAGCAACACTCTTTTTAGCTGTGTGTATCCCACAGTAGAAGCCAAATATCTTATTAAAATATTTTTTAATTTCTAGAAATCCTTATTTTCTCTTATTTTTTTTCCTTCATTAACAATATGATCTTGCTTTAATGATGTGCTACTTCTCTAATCTAAAAAATATTGATAGGAATTTTAAATATATTTACAAAATTATTTCTCCTTTCTCCACTGTCATTTGTTCTATTTGTTCATATTACACCTAGTTGTTTTATTTTTCTTTAGAGCTAATTTTTGAATGCCCATCTTTATGAAATGAGGTTAATATTGACAAAAAAGGTTATATCATCTTCTACTCTATTTCTCCAATACTCTTCTCTTTGGAATATAAGACCTACATGGAAAGCGTTTGTATATATTTCAGAAAAAAACTTTGAGTGCATAGATGGAGAGGTTGCAATAAGCTGTCACCCTCTCCAAAGTCAAATTAAGATGAAATTTATTTTTCAGCATGAACCTTTAGACTTAGAGCCTTTGTCCATTTCCTAGTTGCTCTTAACTTTTTTGAAAGAAAACCATTTTATTTTTTAATGAGAAAATCACTCCACTAGCCACTTTGTAGGGTGCATTTTTTTAATACAGTTGGGTCCAATAAAGAAAATAGGTTCTACAACTATTGGAGATTATTCTGTGCTTACTTTGGTTTGCAAATTTATTCAGTTTTATTGATTTCCTCAATCCCATCTGCTTTATGTGATCTAGAGATTCATGAAAAAGAAAAAAAAAATACTTGTTCAGCTTGGCTATGGTCTGAATGTTTGTGACCCCCAAATCCATTCGTTGAAACCTAATTCCCAAGTTGATAGTATTAGAAAGTCAGAATTTGGGATAGTGAATAGGTTATGAGGGCTGGACACTCTCAAATGGGCTTAGTGCCCTTATAAAAGAGATCTAGAGAGATATCTTTCCCCCTCCAATATGTGAGGTTATAGCAAAAAGACAGCCATATAGGCAGGGGCCCCACACTAAATACCAAATCTAAAGATGTCATGACCTTGGTCTTCCCAATTTCCAGAACTGTGAGAAATAAATATTGGTTGTTTATAAGCCACTCAATCTATGGTACTTTTGTTGTAGCAGCCCAAACAGCCCAAACAAGGTGGTTTTACAATATTCTCTCTGTTTTTCTGGGTATATCCAAGCTTCCATTTTATAACTATTTACTGTAATTTCAGTGGGATTTTAGGGAGGAAACAATTTTAAGTATATTTTTTCAAACTACCATCTTGAAATAAAATTTTCTGTTGAACTTTTAAAGCTATGATTTCTCCTTTTAAAAAGGAAATAAAATTATTTTAACATTAGAAAAAAAATGTGACATATCGTAATATTTTGGGTTCTGGTTCCAACTTATAAAGTAAATTTATAAAACAATTCATGTTACATTTATCTTCTTAACAACAAAATAAATTTGTTAAAAAATATAGTCGGAAGATGTTTTAAAGTTACCATGCATAGAGCTAAAAAGAGCCTCTATTTTAAACATCCTATAAGAATTCTCTTAAATGCACTTTTATAGAACCTTTTACCTCACCGTGAATTCAACTGATCTCTTCATCTTCTCTGTAAGAGTACTTAGGAACAGAGGGATAAATAGCATCCTCTGGGTATAGTCTGAGTTAAAATGAAGCTCAAATAGAACTCTTAAGAATCTGAGGGTTTAATAAGTAATTTCACTCTGGTCAAATAAAGGCAGTAAACAAAATAACAGCAGTAAAAGCAACAATAACAATGAGCAAACAATTAGTTTAATTAGTTTAAAAAATTTGCCTTTGAAGATACTGGAAGATAACAAATAGCAATACAGAATGAGGATTGAGTACTTCAACCTGTATTTGTCTTGGTATGTCAAACAACATCCAGAACTTAATAGTATAATTTTAAATTTTGTTTGTAACCAATATGTCTGTCATTTGTTTTGGTACCTAGTATAATGCAAAGTCTATTTCTCACCAAGACTTCATTTGGTGGCCATTTTAAGAAACGTTTGTTCTTTATAAGGTTTCAGCTTTATCTTAGAAGATACAATAATTTCAGCTCTTTTTCTTTTGACTAAAATTTATAAGAAAAGGGTGAAATTTCTCTTGCAGTATCCAATGTAGTAATCATCTGTTCTTACAACCTCTCAGACAACTTATTTCTATTATGAGGGAAATCCAATCTATGCCAATTTTATCCATGCATTTCCAACTCAATCAGCAGCATCAATAATCAAAAGAAGAAGGAAAAAGAAAAGGAGAAGGAGAAGAAGGAAGAGAAAGAGAAGTGCATCAGGATGAATAATCACTAAGGGGATGCATTCAGTTTATTAAAAAAGCAACCAACGAATTAGTACTGAGAGAGAATAAGTAGGAAAGCATTCACAAAATGAGAGCAGAGACCATATGAAACCTTGAGTCAGTGAATATGCTAAAATGTTTTCTCTTCCCTGCTGGTACTGCTGGATGAGTACAGTTCACATAAACCAAACTGGAAAAGATTCAGTGCACCTTTCTATTAGAGACCCTGTGAACTGTGGTGAACCAGAGGGACTGCAGTATTGACTGACAAAGTATGAGCGAACTTGATTACAGCTTCATCAGCATCCTGTGGTCAAGAGCAGTGGTAAATATTTTATTATGGGATTTTCAGCCAAAGATACACATGAGATTCCAAAAGAGATTCAGAAATGTTATAAATATATGAAAACCTGAAAGACCTAAGCATAAGATCTAGAGACCAATAAGATATGAAGACAATAACAATTTAGAAAGAATAAAGAAGCCTGAAGAAATCATCTTTTGGGTCTCAAACTTTTACAAGAACCTTAAAAAAAAAAGCCTTAAATTTATAAGCATGGTTTTTCATGAGACAGCAAAAGAACCAAATGTTCACGGGGCTTTTAGCTTCATGCAATTCTTTCAGCTGTAAACTCACAGAACAACACAGTGTAACTACCCAATGTTTAATTTTATGTAGTTGCTTTCCTTAAGAATGAGTTTATCAGGGAGAGAAATCTAGGCTTCCTAGTGCCACCTCTGAATTTCTAGTCTGTTATTTCTTCCTCCACTCTATGTTGCTCTGAGTTTTTCTAAGGGTATTACAATTCCTGTGCTAATCCCAGATCTTTAATGTTCTGTGTTTATATTAAACATTTAATGGAACAAAATATTATTCAAGAAGTTAGAAATTTGTTTCCTCACAGTAGTAATAGATAGATATGTATCTTTTTGATGAAACAAACTTTCCTGGGGAAATAGTGTTAGGGATATAATACAGATCAAAATAAAATCTAATCATCTCAGGTCCATCACATCCATCTCTGATCATCTCTGAGCAGTTCTTTGGATGCTTGTTGAATAAAATTATCCTAGGGTCTAAGATACTACTTATAGTTTCTTTCTAAACTAGTGAATATCCTTAAAACCAGAGTAAGACCATATCAACTTTCACCACTAAGCATTCCCCTCCTCCTCTATCTAATTTAGGCATACAAGAGACCGACTCCTGATAATACTTGCCAAATCAGTGAATGGATGGGTGGATAAACAAGTAAATGATAAAATAGTTGTCATCTAACTGGATTCCGTAACATAGCATAGATTTTAACTTACCTTTTTGTGAAACGTATATTATTTTTCATCTCTACAATATAGTGCACAATTAGCATTTTATTTGCCATTCTGTTTTATCTGTGCCCAGGGACCTAAATCAAGCAGAAAGCTTCATCTGAAGTCAAAAAGCCTAATCCATTGAGCACACAAAATGTAACATATTTTATACTTAATTAAGTATAGAAATTTCCATCCTAGAGCTCTGGCCAAATTACCTAATTCTCAGATGGCTATGTTTTGCCTACTTTATACAGCAGCTATTGCTTGTTGTGTTTTTCTCCATCTTTTAACTACCTTTAAAAATTATTTTGCACTTTTATTTGTAACTACCTAGGGGTGAAATGCAACAACTATTTTTCCGGTGGTTAGAGTGGTCCCTGAAGGAATACATTTAAATTTGCAAAGTACTTTTGTTCCTTTTGAGACTTTAAATTACTGCTCAGCAAGTAGAGCATACTACAAATGTCAATGCTGCTGTAAGATAACATATTAAGAAAGATTATAGACTTATAGACTTTTCTAAGATTATTGTTTTTATTGTTATACCTACTCTTCTATTTTGTACTAAACTTCTTCCCTTTGTATTATATGACAAAATTTAAAGGAATTTACTGTCTTTCTCCTTATTCCAAATGCAAACTATTTAAGCAGATAAAAAGGTTTTATCATAGCAGGTCATTTTGGAATGTCAGTTCCCTTTACAATAGATTCTTTTCATTTGGGGAACTATTTATACATGATGGAAAAAATAAGTTATTTTGCAACAATTAGCAATGACCTCAAAATGAACAGCACTACCTTAATGGCTCATGTCAAAATTTCTGTACATATGTTATCCAAGTATTTGGTTTCAGTTGGTTTCTTATTTGATATGGTTCTGCATTAGAGCTATTTTGTCTGTGGTAGTAAAAATTATCTCTCCAATCTACTTCATTAATTGCTTTAGTTCAACTAATATGCAGCTATTATGAACAACCTATGACCTCAAGTTAGGGATCCCAGTAAGTAAGAGGCAAAAAAGCAAAAGAGTCAGTATAATACAGGAAAAAGTACTGTAACAAATGTTCTGTGTAATTGTTAAGAGATGCTGGAGAGAGAAGACAGAGTAGATTCCTCCCTTACAAGTGGAGTGAGATTTATGTATAAGCCCTCTAAAGTCTCCTGACATTTATATATGTGTGTATGTATAAAACATACATTAATAAACAACAAAACTTTCGTTAATCCAACCAAAATTCTTTTCTTAGAAAATTTCTTAGCTTTATCCAGTTAACTCTTCTTGTTTATTTATGTACACTATTCTTTGCAATTAACTACTATTAATTAATAATTGTCACTTTCTATTTCACAAGTAGATTTATACACGTTAGTTGTATGAGAATGCTCTTTATCTTTACTAGTTTGTTATAAAGTCTATGAAAAAAGGGATCAGCTGTCCTTCATTTCCATATTGTCCCATAAATTGTGCTCAATTATACTAAATAACTGGGATATAATCTTTTTTCCAGTTTTAATGTTTATTGAAAAAAATTTCATTACCTTTTATTGAAAAATTAAATATGAGCAACATGAACTTTCTATTACGATAGATATTTATCAGTTGAGATTAAAATTAGTAATGTAAATGCATCTTTAATCCAAATCACATGTTTGTTTGCAATTGCATTTCATAGTAAGGAAATGCAGTCATATGATGACAGAAATTAAATAATACAATAATAATAAAAATTTCTTATGCCTTATATGGCATTTGATTTTTTTTTTTAATTTTCTCATTTTTTAATAAGGGACACAAATGGCACAGAATGCTGAATTTAATCTTTATATATAATTAATTCATTTGAAAATTTAATGAATAACCAAGAGATTAAAATATAATCATAAATAAATGGGAAAATAAAACACATTTATATTTTCATTTACTGTTGCCTCTAATAAAGTTTTTGTCTTTTAAGTGTTAGGCACTCTAAATCCAAGCATCTTCCAAGTTTTTGTCCTGGAGGAGTTCTTTGTTTGCTTTTAATCTTTTAAACCCTTAATGAGCTCAATGGTGGTGCTATGTTCTAAAGATAAATGACCTTCTACCTAAAAATTCTACCTAGTCACTGCCTTTTTAACTAATCACTTCTTCATCTCTTATTACTTTAAAACAGTATTTCAGTGTTTTCTTTGACTCTTCTTCATACTTACCTCACACAAAAATTAACTTTTCTGTTTTATCGGGAAACATTTTTTCAGTCATCCTCCTCTTGCAGCACTACCTTATTAAGATTTCTCCAAATTATACCATAGCTACTGCCAAAGATTTTAGTACTAGCTCCCTTTAAATAGCATCTCTCTGCTTATAGGCCAGTTTAGTATAGGTAATGCTGGAGAGAAAAAAATCCTGAATCTCAGTGGTTTAATAGAATAAAAGTGTGGTTTTTCTCTTCTTCTGCATGTCCAGTGCTATCAGGGAGCTTTGCTCAGGTTGATCACTCAGGGGCTCAGTGAGATAAAGTTCATATCTCTACATACTACCATGATCAGAGTAGCCACTGGGATGCAGAAGGTATAGGAGACTAGTGAATCACACTCTAGCTTTTACAATTTTACAGATTTAAGTACTTTCATGTTGCTCAACTCTAATTCACAAGAACATAAATAAATACTAAAACTTATTACTATGGTTTAGTTTCCATTCCAGGTTCTTTTCATTATAATTTAATGATCACACCAAATTGATACCGTTAATATTATTATTACTTTCATCTTACACTTAAGGGTCACTGAGGCTCATAGGTTAAGTCATTAACTATACATAGTTCAGAATAGCAGACTCAGAATTGAAACTTTACTTTGTCAGATGCAAAAGTCAATTGTGTTCAGTTTGTACTAGGAAAAATAATATTTATCAAATTTCATTTTTATTATGCTGCTCATCTCAAAACTGAGCATATGTTTCTCATTGCATCTTTTCTCAAAGAGAGAAAGGGATCATAAATTTGGGAGAGTTACGTCAACATTATCACATGGTCTTACCTGTCATTATTTCATACTGATATTTGTTTTGTACTATGCCAGAGGTCCTCAACCTTTTTGGCACCAGGGACCAATGCTCCTAATGAGAATCTATTGCCTGATGATCTGAGATGGAGCTGAGACAGTGATGCCATCATTGGGGAGTGGCTGCAAATATAGATGAAACTTTGCTAGCTTGCTGCCCACCTGCTGCTATGTGTCCCAGTTCCTCATAGGGCACAGACTGGTACTGGTCTGTGACCTGGAGGTTTGGAACCCCAGCTGTAAACTGGTAGTGAAAATTTTTTTCAATTGTCAGGTGTGCTTCACTCTATCTACAACTTAATATCGCTATTTGTCACAAACTTAAGATTGCTACTTACTGTCATAAGACTAGCCATAACCTATTTCTACAAACCTTCAAGTTATTTTTTTGTTGTTGTTGTTGTTTTATGGTGGCATTGGTTAATGAAATCCAGTAAGTTTCAAGTTTACAATTTAGCAGTAAAGTGTGTGTGTGTGTGTGTATGTGTGTGTGTGTGTGTGTATGAATGCATACATACACATACATACATATATACACACACACATATATACACACACACATATATATAGTAAGGCATATACATATATATGTATATATAGTATTGTGTGTTCACCTCTTACAGTTAGATTTTTTTCTGTCACCACATATTTAACCCCTTTTGCCCCATCTACCTTCCCACTTTCCCCTTCCCCCTATCAAGTTATTGTTGATCAGATTCTAAATATTTCCTATATCACCTATTATTTGGTAGACAGAAAGTAATATATAAAGGAATTATATTATACATAATATAATTTTAGTATATAAAATGGTATAATTTTTATTGTATACACATGGATACGACTGTGTATCATTTGCATATATAATTTGTATATATACAGAATTATATAATATGCCTACATATATTTTATTATAGTATAGTTAATTATATATTCATTAACATATAATGAATATATAATAATTGAGTTAACACACAAGATCATATTGTAAAACCCATACAAATTAGAGATCTGAAGCATATTTAAGATTTTTTAATGATTTCGAGGATACAGGCTATCAGGTGAAACAAAGAAGTTGGAAGCAGCAAGGGAAGCTACTTAGGTCCTTCCTTCCTGCACAGGACATGTTCTTCTGGGCTTTAATAGTGTAGGAGATGTGTGAGCTTTATAAGGCTATCCTACTTAGGAAGCATTTCAGTTATGAAACAACTGTTTTATACTCTAAAGAATTTAGAGCTTACTCAACATTCTATGACTCACAAATCCATATATTCTGATTTGTTTTACTGTTCAGTATTTTTTTTAGCTTAGGTAATCAACTTTTTAGAGATCCAGCTTCAGCACAGTTATACCAGACCAAATATGTATATACATATATATATATACACACATATATATATGTATATATATGTGTGTGTGTGTGTGTATATGTTTATGTATGTATGTACTTATGTGTACATCTATATACACACAAACTATACTGCTTTAACATAAAAATACGAAGAATTTATTACATATATTACATATTAGAGTATATTACTTTTCCATTATATAAATGCTATTATTTAAACACACCAGTAGTAAGACCAGTGAACAGTGGCAATTAGTAATAATTAGTAGTGGAACTAATTATACCAATATCAACAAGGCAACCAGATCCTAATATAGCAATTTATTTTACTTCTTTTTTTGATCTACATTTTTTTGTGTCTGGCTTATTTCACTCATGTAGGTGAAATTCATTCTTCTTGTATATATATATATGTAGTTCATCCATTTTCTAGACTGAATAACATTATATAAATTATAAAATTAACTCATTCATTTCTATTTCTGGGTATTTAGATTGTTTCTAGCTTTGAACTCATAAAAATTGCTGTTATATGCATTTATACACATACAGAAATGCATGTATTTCTGTTTCCTATATACCTAAAAAGTGTAAAATGCTGAGTTTTAGGATACAAGAGGTAGATTGTCAGCAAAGATGGTTGCCAGCAATTCCTCCCACACTTGAATGTCTTTAGACTCTTAGATATTTAAATTTTGTAAGCTACGTTATTGTGTGTTCTTAAGATATATAAGATTTTCCTAAAAGGATATAACATGGAGCCAATAAAAAGACCAGAGGTGGGACGACATATTTACAAAAGGCACATTTGATAAAGGACTGTTTTTCAAAATTTGCAAAGAATTTTTAAAACTTATTGATAATAAAATGAACAATTTAATGGACCAGACCTTAACAGACATCTCACCAAAAAAGATATACAGATGGCAAATAATCATATGAAAAGATGTTTCACATCATATGTCACCAAGGAAATACAGATTAAAACAACAATGAGATACCATTATACACTTAGTTGAATGACTGAAATTCAGAACACTTATAACACCAAATGCTGGTGAGGATATGGAGCAATAGGAATTGTTATACATTGCTGTTGGGAATGTAAAATGGTACAGCCACTGTGCAAAACAATTTGGTGGTTTCTTACAAAATTAAACACACTCTTACCATGTGATCTAGCAACTGCATTACCTCGTATTTAACCAAGAGTTGAAAACATATGTCCACACAAAAACCTGCACAAGGATTTTTGTAACAACTTTATTTGTAATTGCTAAAACTTGGAAGCAACCTATATGTCTTTCAGTATCTGAATAGATAGATTGTGGTACATCCAGACAATGGAAAATTATTCAGTCATAGAAAGAAATGAGCTATCATCAAAAAAAAAAAAAAAAAAAAAAAAAATGGATGAAACTTAAATAGATATTACTAAGTAAAATAAGCCAATCTGAAAGGTTGCATTTTGTATGATTCCAACTATGTGATATTCTGGAAAAGGCAGAACTATGGAAACAGTATAAAGATAAAATGGTTTCCAGGGTAGGTAAAAGAAGATGAATAGGCAGAGCACAGAGGATTTTTAGGGCAGTGAATACACTCTGTATTATTATAACAGACAAAAGTCATTATGCATTTATCCAAAACCGTGGAATGTACAATGCCAACAGTGAACACTATGGTAAACTATGGATTTGAGGTGATTTTGATGTGCCAATATGGATTCATTCTTGTTTTAAAAAATGTACCACTATAGTGGGAGATACTGATAATTGGGGTGGCTATGTATGTGTGGGGGCAAGGGGTATATGGGAAATCTCTGTACTTCCCTCTGAATTTTGTTGTAAATCTAAAACTGCTTAAAAATTGTCTTAAAATAAAAATTAAATAAAAATAATAAGAACCTGAAAAAGAACAATAAAAAAGACCAGCAATTGCCAGGGTTTGGGTGGAAGGAAGAATGAATAGATGGAGCACAGATTATTGAGGCAGTGAAATGCTTGTGTATACCGTGGCGGTGAATACATGCCATGAAGCTTTTTTCAGACTCATGAGATGTATACCAAGAGTAAACGCTAATGTAAACTTTGGGTCATAACGTTGTGTCAGTATAGGTTCCTCAATTATAACAAATGTACTGCTCTGGTGAGTGATGCTGACAGTAAGGGAGACTATGCATGTGTCAGGGAAAGGGTTATATGAAAAAATCTCTGTACCTTTCTCTCAATTTTCCTGTGAACCTAAAACTGCTCTTAAAAAGTCTATTAAAAAAAGAAAGTCTGTAAATACTATAGACTAATTAAACATATATTACCTATATTTAATAACAAATGACCATGGCATATTTTGTTCTATCCTGTGATACAGTAAACTATTTTTACTCTTTCTGTTTCCTTTTATAATAATAATTCTTTAAACTGCCTGTGGCATTTAGGACACTCTTATGTAGTGCTAAACCTGAATTCAGTCAAACATAAAATTCATTTTGACTTATAATTCTGCTCTTACCAAGCTCACAGTACACTGATTCCTGGTATCAGTTCAGTGTGATGATTTTGAGCTAAATAGTCTCTAAACAAAAATATTTGACAGTGGAATATTCAGGATTTTACCTACTAGCAACAGGAAGTTAGTCTTGAAGGAATCACTTTCCATCTCTGAAAATGTCTACTTGCATCATATTCGCAAGCCTGCTTCATTAGACCAGCTGTTTTTTAATCATGTTCTTTGTGTCTGTTCATTATAGGCTATTCATGTTTAAGATTACCATTGTTTTCACACACTAGGAAATATATTGGATGTTTTCATAAGCTCAACCTCTGTTTCTCAGTGAAACTTGTTTTGAGGCAAAGAGTTAATTTGAAGTCTTTAAAATGAAAATGGATTTCAAGTAAGTTACAATTTTAATAAAGAAGTTGAGAAAGTCCTTTTTAACTTGGCTGCTCTTTCCTGGTGATATTTCTGTGTGTTCTGAAACAATCTTATTTCTCCCAAAATGAGTCATATTTTTAGTGTGTACATTTTATCATGACCTACACTAACATTGGACACATAAGTGCAAATAAGTTCATTATTTTCTAGACTCTTTTTGGCCACTTCAAAGATCATCAAATAGTTTTGAAAAAATAGCATATAAATATCTGTTATACTGAAATTATGTTTCTCCATTCTCATTCTCAGTGTGTTTCCAAATTAGAGGAAGACATTCTTCCTGCCCCTCACTTTGAAAAAATGATTTCATACCAGGCCAACCAACATTGCAACATCTTCTCTGTGGCCAGCCACAATGATAACAATACTATAAACATATGTCTAGAAATTAGTCTCCTTACATTTTTATAATGTAAAAAAAAATCTCAGTAAATAATTTTGCAAGTTTTGAGAAAACCAAAAATGTTTCTTATGATAGCCTCAATATCATAGGTACAGAAATCAATACCTTTTCAGCAGTTTAGGCTACAAAGTTTGGAGGCTATGTAATAAGTATGACCTTTCTTTTTTTTTTTTTTTTTTTTTTTTTTTTGACGTTGTTAACTCTATAGTAGAATGAAATTTGCCAAAATTTAGATTTGCACTGTTTATCGAATATGCAATGTGAATAAATCTCAAAAATATTACATTGAGCAAATGAAGTCAGAAATAGAAGAATGTATGATTTACATCTATAGGAAACCATACTAATGACAAATCTATATTGACAATATAGTAAATCAGTGGTTTTCTGAGATGAGGGAAGAAGAGATTGACAGGAAGGCATCTTTAGGGATCTTTCATGTGAGATGAAAATGTTCTAATTCTGATTTTGTGGTAGTTACACCATTTTGTTTTTTTTTTTTTTTTTTTTTTCAGAAGAGATAAAGATAAGTGAGCACATTTTATTTTATGTAAATTACAGCTCATTAAAATTAAAAATAATAATACTAGAACCTCTTAGCTTTCTCTTACTCTCCAAAATGGCATATGATGCCTTCCCACTTTGTCTTCTTTCAAGACATATCCTCTCTCTTCAAATCTGGGTAACTGCTCTTGCTTTCATTGTTCAAAGGAACTACTTCGTGCAGTTTTCCCCAAATCCCAAACCATCAGTAGAGGCTTATCAAAATAGTACTGAATATTTATCTTCTACTATTTGCTATAGAAATAAAGGTAAATTTATCAAAGTATTTGTTATACTTACTGATGTTTATCTTGAATAATACTTTTGCATTTCTCAATATCTTTGCAAAACATATTGAACTTCTATAGTTGTATGCTTTCAGAATTTGGGGTTCTATTAGCACTAGTTTGTTTTGCAAATAGCATAAGTGATATTTTTTACCCAGTTTTAACCCTGCTTTATACAATATTTACTATTCATCAAAAATAGTAACTGCTTTTAGGTAAAAAGCTTACTTTGTCATATTTTCAAGAAATATTCAGACATTGTTCTAATTCAAAAGACCTAAAACTGGCTTACAGTTCCTTTTAGGCCATTCTTTATTGGCTTATAATAAGTGTAATTAATGCAAAGACTCAAAGCCCTATACCTGTCTTGATTTAAAATCTGTACAAAGTGCCAAACACTCCATCTGTTTTTAGAGAGAAAAGTGTAAGATTCACACTATAATATATAGTAGATTGTTTTTCTTTTTTTTCTTTTTCTTTTATTTATTTATTTTTTTTTAGGCAAGGCAACCCTTGGTCGACTTCACAGATTGCAAGGATCTTGTCAACTTACAATCCCTTATTTTTTATTTTATTCTATTATTTTATATATTTTTTATTTTTTATACCTACAGCACCTGGTGTTCCTAGGTGTGTTTTTTTTTCTTGATACTAGAATTATATGTAATTTTTTCATGTTTTTAATTATTGATGATAGACAAAAATTTAACCCACATAATGAGTGTTTCTGTATTCATTAAAAAATAATTGAGTTCACGAATATTAATTGAAAATACAAACTATAGTTTTACAGCTAGTAGGCACAATTCGACAAATGCGGGAATAAGGATCATTTTATTGTAGAATTTCTAGAGTAGTAGTTTTTCATCTTTATGCTTGAAGCCCACCTTTAAATGCTAAAAAAAAAAAGATACCATATTCGAAAGCATTAGATAATTAAAACATCTTTAGACAAGTGGGCAATACCTATGGTACCATTGCTTCTAGAAAATAACAGTGTCACAGTGTCTATAAATAGTCTAGGTAGTGCAGTATTCAGAGTGCATAATTCATCTATGGAGTCATATAACCTCTCTAGGGCACAGTTATCCTCATAAAATAAATATATTTATCTAAATGATCTCTTTAAGTGCCTTTTGTGACTAAATTATTCTAAAAAAAAACTAATTTTATGTCTCTTTTCCTTTTCCTGTATATCTGGCATTTTCTTTGTATAAAACTATACATATGTGATTTTCATTAAAAAATAATATGTTAGGAAAAGAAGGAAGGCACATTTAGGTGTTTTCGATGTAGCAAAAGGCAAATACACTGCTGTGTGTTGAATTTTGTCTCCTCATTCTAGCCAGCATTTGGTGGTGTCCGTATTCTGGATTTTGGCCATTCCAATAGATGTGTAGTGGTATCTCATTATCATTTTAATTTTTATTTCCCTAATGACATATGATCTTTTTATAAGCTGGTTTCCCATTTGTAAATCTTCTTTGGTGAGGTGTCTGTTAAAGTCTTTGGTTCATTTTTTAATGAGGTTGTTTGTTTTCTTATTGCTTTTTAAGAGTTCTTTGTGTATTTGGGAAAACAGCCTTTATCAGATGTGTCTTCTGCAAATATTGTTACCATTTCTATGATTTAGCTGTTAGTTCTCTTGACAATGTTTTCCACGGAACAGAAAATTTTAATTGTAATGAAGTCCAACTTATCAGTTTTTTCTATCATGGAGTATACTTTGGGTATAGTATCTAAGAGGTCATTGCTAATCCCAAAATAGATTTTCTCCTATGTTATCTTCTAGTAGTTTTATAGTTTCTCACTTTACATTTAGGTCTGTGATCTATTTTGAATCAATTTTTCTGAAGACTGTAAGGCCTGTGTCTAGATTTACTTATTTTTTGCATACGGATATCCAGTTGTTCCTGCACCATTTTAAAAAAATAAGACTATCTTTGTTCCATTGTATTGACTGCTTCTTTGGCTCCTTTGGCTCCTTTGTCAAAGATGAGTTGACTCTATTTATGTGGGTCTATTTCTGGCCTCCCTATTCTGTTCCATTGATCTACTTGCCTGTTGTTTTATCAATATCACATTGTCTTAATTATTGTAGCTTATTGTAAATCTTGAAGTTGGGAATTGTTAGCCCTCCAGCCTTGTTCTTCAGTATTGTGTTGGCTTGTCTGGGTCTTTTGCTCTCCATGTAAACTTTAGAATCAGTTTGTAATTTATGAAAAAATTTGCTGTTATTTTGATTGGAATTGTATTGAATCTATACATTAATTTCGAAAAAACTGACATCTTGATAATATTGGGTCTTCCTATCAATTATATGGGTTCTTCTCCATTTAGTTCTTTGAATTTTTTTGATAGCAATTTGTGATTTTCCGTGTGTGTATACTATTACATATATAATAGTATATCATTTTCTGTACCCCCACATGATATATATACACATACATGTATACATGTGTGTATGTGTATATATAAACCTTCTACATATTTTATTAGATTTATACCTAAGTATTTCATTTTGGGGGGTACTAATGTAAATGGTACTGTATTTTTTTATTTAAAATTCTACTTATTCATTGCTGGTATATAGGAAAGTGTTTTTGTATATTAACTTTGTAACTTACAAACTTGCTATAATTGCTTTTTAGTTGCAAGAGTTATTTGCTTATCCTTTTTGAATTGTCTTCATAGACAGGTCATCTGTGAACAAAGACAATTTTTTCCTTTCTTCCAAGTCTAAGTAACTTTTATTTCTTCATCTTATTCCATCAGCTAAGATTTCCAGTTAAATCTTGAAAAGAAGTGCTAAGGAGACATCCTTGCCTTGTATCTGATCTTAGTGGGAACTGTCAAGTTTCTCGCCATGAAGTGTGATGCTGGCTGTACGTTTAATATAGGATATTATTTATCAAGTTGGGAAAGTTCCCCTCCATTCTTCATTTACTGAATTTTTATTATGAAAGAATGTTTAATTTTGTCCAATGCTTTTCTGTGTCTTTATGATCATGTGATTTTTCCCTTTTAGCCTGTTGATGTGGTGGATTATATTAATTGATTTTTTAATGGTTAAACAGACTAGTTTACTTGGGATAAATTTCACTTGGTCATGGTGTATAATTCTTTTATATACTGTGAGATTCAGTTTCTAATGCTTTGGTGATTTTTGCATCTATGTTCATGAGAGATATTGATCTATAGTTTTCTTATAATATCTTTGTCTAGTTTTGGTATTAGGATAATGCTCGTCTCATATATTGAGTTCGGAATTATTTCTGCTTCTATGTTTTAAAAGAGATCATAGAGAATTGGTATAATTTCATCTTTAACTATTTGGTAGAATTCACCAATGAACCTATCTGGGCCTGCTGCTTTTTGTTTTGGAAAGTTATTAGTTATTAATTAAATTTATTTAACAGATATAAGCCTGTTCAGATTGTCTGTTTTTTTCTTGCATAAGTTTTGGCAGTTTGTGTCTTTCAAGAAATTGGTCCATTTCACACACATTTTCAAATTTGTGAGCATAGTGTTGTTCATAGTACTCCTTTATTATCCTTTTAATGTCTAGGGGTTCTGTAATGATTTCTCTTCCACTTCTTATATCAGAAGTAATTTGTGTCCTCTCTTTTTTTCTTAGCCTAGCTAGAGACTTCTTGATATTATTGATTTACTCCCCCCAAAAAAACAAGCTGGTTTGGTTTTGTTGGTTGTCTTTATTGACTTCATGAAACTGTAATTTTCAAACACCTTAATAACTTTTTTCTTAGAATATAAGAATAACTATATAATTATCATTTACAGTGACTAGTTTAAAATGTGATTATATATACATGATTATGTCTAAGAATGATGTTGTTAGTTTCAATTTTCAATTATATAAGATAATGTTCCAGAGATACTTTTGACAAAAGTATATCTTAATTTCCATAATGCAACATACATATATAGTACCTATATATAGTATCCAATTGTACTTGGCAGAAATTAGCCAAAACGCCTATTACGAAAGTATTTTGTTTATGGTATTCATTTTAGTATTTTATTAAAGACATGAAGGCTTTCTTTTTATTTTTTTAAAATCTAATTCCTCTTTTTTTTGTTTTTTACTGCTTTTTAAATTTTTCCCCCACTTTGACAGCTAAGATAGTTCTTAATATTCAAACTAGAAGTAACACATCCATTTCATCAATAGAGCTGGATAGACATCTATATCAATCTTTGTCGATGATGTATATAAAATATTTTCTTAAAAACAGCAAAGAGCTGATAAGAAAGTGAGAATGCTGAAAACCAATATTGCTTTTGCCCTAATAAACTTAAATTTCAGAAATCACAGCTGATGGATGACAAGGATAAAAATGAAAGCCCAACTGAGCCCAAATGGGAATTATAATAAGAGAAACTCTCATTAATCTGTGTGACCCCCAAATTCTTCCTTCTGAACAAAATATAAACTAACCCCTCTTACATTTGTCCTGAGGAGATTAGAATAACTTCCTAACTGGCCTCCTATTTTTGCTATTGCCTCATTTTAGTCTGTTTTCAATTCTGCAACATGAGTGTTCCTTTAAAATGAAACAGATTATATCAAGTTTCTGTTCCACATCCTTTCATAGTTTCTCAGTTCACTTAAATAAAAGCCATATTTCCTACCACGACCAATAAGATCCTATAAGAAATGCCAGTGATGGGTCCCCAAGAAGGTAGTTCTGAGTTAGAGTTTTGTGTGCAGGATATTTATTAAGGATCATCCGTTGATCAGTTTCTGTGAGAAGATGGCCATAGCAACAGGATTGCTCAGATCCATCAGCTTGAGGCACAGCCTGAACAACAGCCTCAGATGATCCTATTTGTAATAATCAATTTTCAGTGCAAACAATAAAGTAGAAGCATTTATAGAGCATACAGACCTGAGACCCAGCTGCATAGGCCAGTTCCCAGAACAGGTTAACTGCATCCTGCTTAACGCTGTCAAATAGATAGATTGCAAAGGCAGCCAGGCCATGAGAAACTTCCGCTTAGACAAACAGCCTTTGTACCTGTGGGAATCGGGGAGGGGGGACCTGTGAGAAATCGGGAAGGGGGGACCTGTGGGTAATCGGGAA